>BPLQ01008836.1:1819003-1846122 GCA_021605075.1 Caerostris darwini
AAAAAATAATTGTGCAAGAAATTTAGCGAATTGTGCATCCTTTTAAAGAAATAGTATCTGGCTTCTGAAATTGATCTCATTCACTAACACCACATAGATAGCAATATCCAAAGACAAAATATTTATATAAAAACGTTATATTACAGCACTTCGTGAGATAATGGCTATTGTTTTTATGGAATGTAGTAGAGTCCCACGAGTTGAAAATGCAGTGTTTTTTACACTAGAATGAAGCATAAAGGTTTGAAATGAGTCATTGCTCCCAGTAAATGGTGTGTATAATATCTAGTTCAAAAGTGAAAATAACAATATGTTTCTTTTTTTTTTTATTATTATTATTTTCTAAAATGGCGCCATTGCACTTTTACTTGCTTTGCAGATAAAAATGTAGTAAATATCTTCCTCCCGTATGCAATAGGGACATGCTATAGCGACACAAAAAGTACCTATGGACTTTCAAATTTTGGTTTTGTCGAAACTATGCGAGGCTATACACTTTTAGCGTCAGAGCTCGGATGATTTTATTCGCTACCACAAAAATACTCGAAAACTGCAGCATTAGAGACATAAGAGGAGTTATTCCCGGTGCAATTCCATTTTGGAACGATATTCTAATGGCGGAAAAATGTTTCGAAATCCTGCATTTTGATTTTAAACATCTGCTTATTTTCTTTCTGCCATTTTTTTAAAAGCATTCGAAATTGAATTTATGCATCAATGTTCTTTTATGCATGGGTTACAGAGAATATCATTATTTATTCGTTTAAATTAATGAGTAGTCGATTATATATTTATTATTTCATAAATTCTAATTATGAAAAATAATTTCATTAATCCTTCTGGTATGCATTTCTTTATGGAAAATTATAATGTAAACACTTAAAGTTTTAAAATATAATTTAATTAAAATAACGCATATTGCTTTTCAATTCCTCTAATCTCCATGGGAGTATTTTACAAATATTGTTTAATATTTTCGTTTACTCTAAATCATAAATATTGCTTACGCTTAATGTTAAATATTTTACAATCACATTTTCATTTATAAAACATTTTTTTTTTATTATTTTGTACAGGAATTTCGATTAAAAACGTTTACTTTGGATTGAAATAGATTTTAATATATTGAATTTGGCATTTTTAAGCATTTTAAAATAAAATGCTGTATGTTGCGCTTGTTGCACATCAGATTTATTGAGAATAAAATCTCGAATCATCTATGTATCACTCATAATCTGAGTGTTAGGTATTGCTGATTATTTAATAAATTTATGAAAAAAGTATTATAAGTATTATTATATTAATAAACCTATTTTAATATTTACATTATTATCTTCTCTACCTTAACTGTTTTAAGTAAACTGTTAATTCAATAAAAATGTTAATTAAGTTAATTAGTTAAGTCCTTGGGCCTGAATGGCCGAGTGTCTAGCGCTCTGGCACTCGGTGCCTCAGGTTTCGGGTTCGAGTACCGGCGGTGCCAGGGATGTTTATAGTGGTTCGGAATCTACTTTAAGTCATCATTCCCGGTCTCCTATGACTATAAGAGCGTCACGGAGCAGAAGTCTGACTTCTACCTACGGGTGCTCCATCAAAACAGAAGCTGCACCCATGTTCCCTCTTTCCATGAGGGATACGACAACAACAACAACAACAGTTAAGACCTTGACTGTTAATTAAGTAAAAAGGAGCGCTAAGTAGAGATTTTTGAACAAAAAAGAAATCATATTGACAAAATAAAATAGAAATGTTTTTTTTGTATGAATTTCATATCATTTAACTAATGAAATAATTGTTTAGAAAATCATTTTTTAAAATACAGTTAAAATCACTTATTACATTAAAATAAAACACAACTTTTATTTTCTTACCATTTAAAATGCGTTAAAATGAAGCACTGTTTTTTCAATAAATTTATTATTTCTGTTCCATAATTAAAGTATTTTAATTACAGGATGAAATTATAATTTTCAATTTATGATTAAGCATAGTACATAAATTTCTTATTGTCAGAGAGGAGAAAATTGTGCTCGCGAAAGAAGGTTTGATTTGTCGCTCTTTTTTTGCACACTTTGGGCTAATTAAACAGGGACCTACAGTTTAAAGTGGATTCCTAACCACTAACAAACATCCATGCCTCCGCCAGGGTTTGAACCTGAAGCCAGTGGTACCATAGGCCATAGTGGTTGCCAATTGGTCATCATAGCCAATTGGTGAGAGAAGGAGAATGTGTTCTTGTTAAGGAGATTGTGTTCACTCTTTAAAAAAATACGAAAACTAATTGCAAATATCATTATAGTCTATCTAATCCCCATATATGTTCTATCTCAATATGCTTACTCCTTAATACATATACTTACTCCATATCCTTATTACTTAATCCATATACTTACTTCATATCCTTAATATTTAATCTATATACTTACTCCATATCCTTAATACTTAATTCATATACTTACTCCATATCCTTAATACTTAATCCATATACTTAATTTCATTGTAGTGATATAATACATAACATAATTATATTTCAAGTTGTACATATTTGTATTTCAAAACCACGAAAAACTTTTCAATACGCTTATCTGAAATTTACCTTTTTCGGGCTGTGGCAGTATTGCAATCCATGAACGGCATAAAAAAATTGTAAAAAATTAAAAACATCGTTGTTTTGTCACAGTTTTTTAGATATTTCTATATCAAAATACAACAATTATTTTGATGTTTCAGGCACAGTCAAATGTATAAATCCGAAATTTTATACACTTTACGAACTCATCTAAACTGAACATTATTCTAGAGCAATTACGAAAACCCAAGTATTATGGTGTCATGCTGAGGTACTTTTTATCTAACACTTTCTCCAAGACACAATTTAACATGATCACAAGATACTGTGTTCCTAAAGACGTAACATAAATAACTATTGCTTAGTTACTGTAATTAAGCAGACGTTGGCATTTTAAGCGAACACTAATTATTGCATCCTAATTGCATATTTCGTTGAATAAAGGCGTAATACATTATCATCTGTATAAATTAGGTGAATTGTTCGTGTACACACATACATCTACATATAATTACTCTGAGATTTCAACATTTGACTTAATGTCCTCTCTGAATATTGGTTGCCATGGCAATTATAATCATTTTCAAAGTGCTGTGTTTTAAAACTGTTAAAGTAAGCGTAATTAACTATTAAAATTAATTTTATTTTATTCTTTTTACACTAAAAAATTTTTAATGTCCCTTAAAGTGTATCTGCTGAAAATTTTAATGCCATGCCATATGAACTACATGAACTGTAGTTTTATATCAAAATGTCTTTTTAAATTTTAAAAATAACCGTCTTATAATTATTCAACTTATATCACATTTAAAATTTTCTTTAATGTGTTTATTATTTCTTAAATTCTAATTATGAAAAATAATTTCATTAATCCTTCTGGAATGCATTTCTTTATATAAAATTATAAAGTAAACACTTAAAGTTTTAAAATATAATTTAATTAAAATAACGCATATTGCTTTTCAATTCCTCTAATCTCCATGGGAGTATTTTACAAATATTGTTTAATATTTTCGTTTACTCTAAATCATAAATATTGTTTACGCTTAATGTTAAATATTTTACAATCACATTTTTATTTATAAAACATTTTTTTATTATTTTGCATTAAGCGATGCCCTGCCAAACTGAATTTGACAATCTAGAATTTTAGGAATACGAAAGAGTAGGGATAGGATTTAGAAAAACGGCTCTCTTCTGATATTCCCCTCCCAGTTTTTTCGCTTTTAGATCGAAACTTTAATGTTGGATGCTCTAAAACTTTAGTGAAATTGTAATTTTTAAGTTAATTTGTTTGTTATAATTTAAATATATTCATCTTTTCACACTCTATGTACTAGTTTTTATAACCATATTAGCTTTTTAGTATTTTTTAAATAATTTTTTTACATGGAAACTAGTATATAAGCTTGATATTTGTGGAAGAAAATGTTCGGAATTTTACTCAAAATTTATATTTCTCTTTCTGCAAACAAGACAGAAAATAAAATGTCACATCAGTAAAACTGACTAATGACTTATTAAAATTTGGTTAAAAAATTATATTATAGTTAGCTTCCGCATCATATAATATAAAACATGATAAAGTACGAAGTCTAGCATTATATTTTTCTCAGTATGATATAATTTATGCCCCTAAACTATCTATACATATATATCAATGTTTATCACAGACAGCTCACTACTTCTCAATAGTGCAATTTTTTCCACTCTCAGGAGTATAGTAAGTTTGGGCACAGTAAATTCTGGCAAAAATCTTCTGAGTAAGCTTTAAGGACAAAATAAAAATGTTTTGCAACAAAATTATATAATACCTACATATAAATTCAATCATATAGCTCAAGAATAGGTATTATATGAAAATAATAAGTGAACAAGTATGACATGAACATAGATATGCGTAAAAACAGGTATTACATCAGTATAATATGCGAACATAAAATGAACAATTAACATTTTGCTAAATGTAATTTTTTTCTTACTTAATATTCAAGTAGAAAATTTATTTGCATGTATTTATTTAAAAAATGTGTATTTAAAAACAGTATCAAGTGTATTTCATCTGCTAGTTATGTTTGTGATTCTAAGAAACTGTATAGGATAATAGTAATATATAAATTTCTGTTTACTCGAAGCTTGTCAAATTTATACCCGAGATAAGTACGTGTTCGTGCTTGATGCATATTTTAGTAGCATCATTTTAAAACCACCCGAGTCATACTTAGCAAAACTGTCAGATAAGCAAACCTCTCGGCTACTAGTAATCCAACATCACTCGTTTATGAACCTTAAGGGGTTAATATTCATTAATTATAGATTATAATTAAAAGGGGGAAATAAGCCTCAAATTCACCTTCAATATTGAGAAATAAAATAGCCCTTTGCTTTCCATGATGTTATGAATAAAATTTTTAATAAGGTCTTGAAGTTTACAGGTTAAATTGCATATTTAAAACAATGTTCTGATAAGGTTACGTTAACATAACCTTCCTTAAAATAGCATCTGCAAAGTTTTAAAATTCATATAAAACTTTTAAAACAATGGCAGAAAGTAAAACTTTTCTAACGTTAACAATAATCTTATGAAACCATACTTGTACTAAACCGTTCTGAATTAATTCCTATAAAAATATTAAAATCACTTTGCCCATGTAGAAAATAAAAAGACAGAGGATCATATTTTATTTTCTGAGTTTAGAATTGTACTATAGAGGGAATTAATCAATAGAATATTCAAAAATCTTTTAGCAGATACTACATATTACTATATGGCTGAAAATGAATAGTCAAAAAGTAATCCTCAATCATTCAAATTGGAAATAATCCTAACGGCACCCACAATAAATCAGAATCCTACTTCACTAAAGAGGTGCAACTTTTCTAACGATCACAATAATCTTATGAAACCATACTTGTACTAAACCGTTCTGCATTACTTCCTATAAAAATATTAAAAACACTTTGCCTATGTAGAAAATAAAAAGACAGAGGATTATATTTTATTTTCTGAGTTTAGAATTGTACCATAGAGGGAATTAATACCTAGAATATTCAAACCTCTTTTAGCAGATACTATAAGTTACAGTAAGGCTGAAAATGAATAGTCAAAAAGTAATCCCCAATCAGTCAAATTGGAAATAATCCGAACGAAACCCACAATAAATCAGAATCCTACTTCACTAAAGGGTGTTTAAATGGAGCGCGATACAGAGATAAGTCCAATTCTTCTCATGCATAGGCATTTTGGCTCTCTGGAGAAAAGCAAGGGGGACTTGGGGATCAGTTGAACGAGCATCTTACAAGTGAGCTTCCTAAAGTCTGCCCACTGTCTGCAATTAGTAAGTCTGTCATCAATCTACACACTGGTTTAGCTTCGCCGCATATTCTAATCCCTCTGCTGATCCCACAAGGCCTGTCAGAGGTGTGATTTATTACTTGGTCTTTCGTCTAGTAGGGCAAGCTCTGTTAAACGTCCCGGCGTGTTACTTCATATCAACACTAACGGGAAGTTGTTATATCGTGAACGTACAACATCCATCTCAGAGTCATGTCAGCGTGCAATGTTGCTGTAGGCTTCCCAAAGGTTGCCTTCTAAGCTGTTCTTCAAATTGTGGTAAAACTGTGTAGAAAGACTTATTAAAGAATGGATTTAAGATTTGAAAGCAGGTATTATATGAGAATAATACATGAGCAAGTATAAATGTTCAAATATGTGCAAAAACAGGTACTATATGAGCATAAAATCGACAGTTAACATTTTTCTAAATTGATTTTTTTTTCTTACTTTTAAAAATTCACTCATAAAAATTACTGCTAAGTATGTTTAATCAAATTTTTAAACTAATTTAGGATATTTAAATGATAATCAATGTCTAAAAAAAATATTATTCGTGAATTATTGATTTTAAATGCATTTAAAAAAATCAAAACTTTATAATTAAATAAATCAATAATCGATATTGCGCCAGGGGGTGATATGGCGTTAATGCTAAAAAGCCAATCACGTGCCAGCAAGTGGCGTGGAGGTCTCACTTGCAAAGGAAAAGCTGCTCCTCGATATTCTGTCTTCCCTTCAATAAACAATATATGTTCTGTGTGTCTACTGGTATTGGCTTGGAGTAAAGGTTAAAAGTGGTTGTAAAATTATGTGGTTTCGAATTCATTGCTATATTAGTTATTAAAATAATCTTAATATGAGTTGTAAAGATGATAGTTCTGCAGGCCCATCACATTCCAAAATAAGGAACATGCAATCTAATAAGCTTCTAACATGAAATTGCAAACTTGTTGGGTGAGCTTTCGGACGAGTACCCCGAGTTAAGACAGCGATGAAGAATTCATTCTTCCTCAAGGTCTCCATGATATTTCGGATTGTATATCCTTGTAACTAACTTATAATAATTCATTTATATTAAATATTTGTGTGGGCCTGATGGCCGAATGGCTAGCGCTCTGGCGTTCGGTACCACAGGTATCGGGTTCAAATCCCGGCCATTGCCATGGGTGTTTGTAGTGGTTTGGAATCCACTTTAAGCCGCATGTCTCGGTCCTAACAGGATCGTAGAGCGCTGCGGAGGCATTGTTACTCCGCGTCCGTAGCTTACCATCAAGTTACACGCTCCCCCGGGGTAAAGCAAAGTGAGTAACATCGGTGCAGCCCGTATGGCGAAGATCACGGTCTATTTGCCAGCTGTATTAGAAGGGGAAAAAATATTAAATATTTGTTACTGATAAAGTATCGTACGAAAAATGCATTTTAAACTTATTTTCATTATTTTGTTTGACTTTTGAACATTACGAGCCAGCGCGTAATGTGACATTTAGGATATTACTTTACCAATAGTGACTTATCACACACTGGCGCGTAGTCCAAATATTTTATCAGGAAAGTCCTAAATATTACTTAGTAATCAGTATGATATACATAAGCATTACCATTATTACCATTTTTCAATTATATTTGTTATAGAAAGTAAGTCATCGACTGAGGAAAAAACAATTTCTATTGCAGGACAATAACTATTAACACATTCTAACGTGACAGGCACCAAAAGTGTTCAGAGTGTTTTTTTTATGATACATTCAGGACAAAATTTTACACTATCATCCACGACAGAAGATATAGGTCAAAGTATAGGCTCAGACAAAATTCTAGAAGTAATTAGTGGCAAATTGTATACTCAAATTAATCTATCAACTTCAAAAATGTGATTAGATATTTTTTAACGATTTATTATTTCGTGCGTTGCAAATGTTTGGCTAAATATGCAACAATATCGGAATACAAAATTTTAGTTTCAGGTTCTAAAAATTAGGCAGAATTTATCATGTAGATTTAAAATATTTTTTATATTGAGCTTCAGATAATAGATTTTTATTTTTATTTTAGAAGATATATTTATAAATAAATCATAAAAGGCATGACGAAGGTCTTTGTTAAAAGACATTCTGTAAGAATAAATGCCTTTCATTTAGAGGTACTTTATTTAAATTCTCTTCAGGACATTCGAAAAAGGAAATTTTCTTCCACATCAATTTAGAAAATAATTAAATGAATTATATTATAAAGTTTAAAATTGCACGAATTTTTTGTACAACATCTTATCACAAAATTATATCGCAATATTTTTATATTTATTTAATTTTTTTTATATTAAAGAAATTCGTTTATTCATCATTATCAACGCATTATTTACAAAAATTATATTTAACTTTTAATTTATTTTAATGCATACTTATAACTTACAAAGGAAAGGAGATTGCGAATAATTATACAATATATGATAGGCAGAAATACCATGAATTTACTTATATATAAATGAAATATATTTTAACAATACCTAAATTTGGTTGTACATTGCTAATATATAGCTCGTCATCTCATCTTGGTGCACTGAAACAAAATATTTTAAACTGAAAATAAATTAAAGCATAACCTATTTTTCATAAATAAATGTTCTATTTTTTAGTACTATACTATACAACTAGTACAGTATAGTACCATTTTAGAATTATATACTATAATTTTATTTAAGTTTCACTATAATATATTTCTAAGCTATGAGCAAATGAGATTTTCAGTTTAAAAATAAAGGCCTGTTGCATTTATAAGCCTGAAATTGCATGAATTTTAAGTTATCAACACATTATACCTGGTTAAAAATATTTTTTAATTTAAAATTAATGCATATTTTACCTTTTCAATACAATTCTAGAATGATTATTTGTGTTACATATTTTTATTTGCAGTTTAATCAAAGAAAATTCTGAAAATAACTTCTTTTTTGTTTTAAGAATATTTTTCACGAATGCATACAAACATCACAAAATTTAATTTTTTTCCAAATGAAAGTATTTATTGAGTATGATCTTGGTGCAGTTCTAAAAAGCACTAAAGATTCCATTAGTATCACAGAAAAAGTAATAAACTGCAAGAAAAATTATGGATTTACATTCATTACGTTCTGTTTGTTTTTTCACGCGAACGATTTCTATCAGAAATATTTGGAACAACAATGTTTAACAACAATAAATTCAAAAGCGCATCTTTGGAGCGTAAAAAAATTAGCACAAAAAACTGCAAAAGAAAGCCACCGGAATGCCTCATCTGAATATTCCATAGATCGAAAGAAATGTGGGAAAAATGCTGCAGGCAATTAATATCGCAACGAAATGCACTCCACCACAAAACCTTTTCTTTTAACTTTTTGACTCTTCAAATTCTTAATCAACGTTTCGTATCCATAGAAACCACATGATGAAGGGGACACACTAGATCAATCAAAAAGTGCGAAGCCGTGATCTGTTATGAAGCATCTTAAGTATTTTATGCTTCTAATAAAAACGATTTTGAAGAAGCAGAAGAAGTTGATTGGAAAGAAATCTTTGCAAAAAGGGAAAAGAATGTCTTGCTGCTTTTCGCATTGTTTTGAATATATATATATATATATGTGTGTGTGTGTGTGTGTGTCTTTAGTAGAAGGTTGTAGATTTTTGCTCAGATTCAAATTTTAAAAATTCCGTAATTGGTGTTTTGATTGTTTTTCTGCGCAAAAAGACAACATTGTTGCAACAAATGAGCTTTATTACTCAAAATGAAACGAAAATAATTCTAATAGTTCTGTTTTTAAGCATTATTGTATAAAAACGGGCTGGAGACTAAATTGAACAATTTTAAAAATGCTACTTTTTAACCAATTACATCTTTACTTATGCTTTTTACTATGCGATTTTTTTTCTTAAATAAAAATTCCTGACTAATGCTTAGATTTATTTATGTATCTAATTGTTTAGTGTTCGTAGGAATGAAATTTTATCTTTTCTGAATACATTTACTTCAATTTTTCTTTTAATGAAGAAGTAAAATATTGGGAAGGCTTTTATTTTCGTTTTGTATGCGTAAAAAATGATTCAATAATATTATATTTACAATTGGTTAGCTGAAAATTTATTAATTGTTATAAAACAACATTTTTATCGATGTATGATTTCATTTTGATGATTTTAAAATTTATATATATATTAAAATTATGTTATAAATTTAATTTTATGTCTCTCATGTGGATTTTTAAAAAAATATATAAATTTTTAGTACTCCAGCACTCAAAACTAATTCAAACATTTTACTAAAACTACTAAAAATTCTGATTTAAAATTCCATTAATAAAAACAAAATGAAATAATTAAGACCTATAATTAAAAAAACTTATACTATTTTCTTCATTGCCGCAGTAGCTCCATGGTGCGCCAAGACCGTCTGCCTACTGGCTGACAGACAGAATTTCGACATTTAGAGACAGGATATGTTTTATTTTTATGGGTTAGTGTTGTCAGCATTGTGCCCAGCAATCATATTTGACAGAAACCTACGGTTTAAAATGGAATCCGAACTACTATAAACATCCAAACTTCCGCCGGGACTCGACCCTGAAACCTGTAGCATCGAGGGCCAGTAACTCGGCCATCAACCCCATTTATATCTATACATCAGTAAAATTTATAGCATGTCTAATGATAAAATAATAATAATAATGAATAATGAATGTATATGAACATCAATATACCAATATTAATTTTTATTTCAATGTTTGATTGAGTTTTCTATAAAAAGTGATTAAACATAAAACATTTAATTAATATATCTTAAATAATTAACCGTATTTTTCTCGCATTTAGCATTATTTTGTCTCTCTCGCTTTTAGCAATATTTAATCAGAATTGTATAGAACTTGAAAATCTTTTAATACATATCTGTCATTCTACATTAAAAATTCTTCCACATCCACTAAGTTGAAGTAACACACATTTTAAAAAAAAATGAATTCATGTCCATGTTTTAAAAACTTAAAAAAAATACCAACAGGAACTACTCATACTATTTGCTTTCTACAAAAGTCACCAAAGTTAAAGTGTCCGAGCGTATCAATTTTTTTCATTTAGTCTTTTCTAAACTACACGCTACCTAAATACCTCTTTGCAAAGACAAAAAAAGAAAGAAAAAAAGGGGGAGTCGAGACAAATAACGGGGCAGATTTAAAAGATTAAAAGCTTCCCTGCTGGAGACAATAGACGACTGCTTCGCTTTTTCTTCTTTCTAAAAACCTTCCCGAAGCCCAGGGAACCTGATTGAAAAGTAGCCGCACAGAAGATTAAACGGACTATCGAAGATCGAGAGTGCGATCCCAAAAGAATGGAACGAGAACCCCTACACCAACTGCCAAGGAAAAAAAAAAAAAGAAAGAAAGTGAAGGTAACAGAAAAAGTTCTTTTTCTCTTCTCCTGGTGCAAAAGTCCAGGATTGGTTTGGTTTCCAAAAGAGCGTCAATGCATGAACTTGGAGAATTGACATTTCTTACGACTTTGTGAGATTCGTATAGATTTTTTTTTGCCCTCCCTGCAGTGCGACTGGGGCCCATGAATCACTTGTCGCCCGATCGGCGTTAGGGATACTGGATTTTGTGACCCTAAAAAAATGAGAAAGTTTAGTCGGACGAAAGAGATGAGAGAAAAGCTTCTTTCTCAATCTTGGTATCTTCTAAGCTTTTCTGTGTTCTAGATACTTTTATGTTTTTTCCCCCTCTACCTTTTCTTTTATTCTTTTTCTGTAATAAATTGATCATAATGGTCAATGTGCAGCAGTGAGGATATTTTTTTCTGTCATCCAACATTCTGAAAATTTTCTATAGAGCTAACGTCCAATGAATATTTGTAAAGTATTAAAATGTGTAACAATAAGAATATTTTTTTCTGTGCTCCAACATTCTGAACTGTGATTAAAATGTGTAACAGTAAGGATATTTTTTTCTGTCCACCAACATTCTGAACTGTGATTAAAATGTGTAGAAGTGAAGATATTTTTTTCTGTCATCCAACACTGACAGTTATCTTTAGACCTAATGTCCAATGAATATTTGTAAATATTAAAACTGTGATATTTCCAGATTTTTCATCATCGTAAATATGAAAATTGTTTTTGTAGTTTTCTATTTTTCAGTAGCTAAAATACAGAAAAATTTGTTTGGTTTTTTTCACTCCCTTCTGTCCACTTTAAAAGTAAAATACCATCATAATTCTTTTTCGTCTTTTATTGCTTCATTCTTAGCATGGGCATGTATAAAAAACACATCTAGTTTTATAAGTTTTAAAGAAAAAGCCCCCAATAAAAACTTTAAAAATAAGCATGAAATATTTTTTTTGTTTTGCCGACTCAAATGCTTAAATATCAAGATGGAAGCGCCATGTACTAAGGGGTGCGAAAGATTCAACACTTCAAAATAAGACAACACTTCAGAGTTGAGATTTTCAAGTTTACAAAAAGCTTTCCCCCAATTTTTTTTTCTCACTAGACATTGCTTCAGTGCTTGTTCTTGATAGGAATTTAGCGAAAAAAAAGGCCTTCAAAGTGAGATCAGTGCATTAAATAAAAGTAAAATTTTGTGCTAGAAACTTTTTCCCAAAGCATATTTTTAAATATAAACTATTCCTTTCTTTAGCAGCATTGAGTTTTCTTGAGAAAGAATGAACTACATTGATTGAATGAATAATGTTTATAAATTAAGTATTGCCGTATGATTTCCATGTAATACAATTTTTATGTATTAGTTTCATGGTTCTGTATTTTGAAGTTATTTCCAGTCAACAAAAATTCCCAATGAAACAGTTTAGTAAATCTATTTGAGTAGAATAGTTAAGTTATATTAAAATAATTACAAACCTAAGCCATGTTATACATGTCAATAAACATATTATATTACCACAGTTTAATGCATTTTCTTGAACTTTTTTGTAATATAAACTATGCTTATAGTTAATGATCACAACTAAGAAGTTTTAGTTAAATTCTTATTTGATGGATTAATTCATATATAAAGTTATTCAAAAGCAATTTTCTTTAGTTTAACATTTGAAAAAAGATATAAAACTTTAAGGAAGAAAGTCCAAAACATGTGTTAAAAGTTTTAATGGACAATCTAAGCAACTTTGAGAAAATATAAAACTTTAAGGAATTAAGATAGTTTATGAAAATTTTTTTAATTTTTATAGCCTAAAATGATAATTTGCTTATAAAGAATTCTTAATGAAGCATATCCAAATAGCAATATAATTAATGGCATCATATTAATATCACTCTTTGGATCTTTATGATTCTCACTAATATCAAAATCAAGGAGCACTTTAGTTAAGAATAACTTATGCATGTTTAGGCAATTTAAATATTTATGTGATGCATTCATTTTTCAGTGTCTCTATGCGTGTATGAATGAGTCATTTCCATTGCTAATTTAAACACTCTGTCTCGTTTCATAAGTATTTAAAATATCTTAGTTTAAAGTGCCTTAATACTTCTTTTACACACAAAATATTAAATTCAAATCCGTACCGGGTACTTTTCTCATTTATATACAACTTTTAAGGCTCATTCCGTGTTTATGATGCTCATGCATTCTGTCATTATTAGCCAAAATACTTTTGCTATTCATTCAATAAAACAAAAGTTCCTCTCGTTACCACACATTCATGTTACTCCTTGTGCTCGGATTACATCTTTTCCTCTGTAATCTCCAGGAGTTTGAATCCTTCTCTTTCCAAGTATCATGGGCTATTTCTGATTTTTATATTCCCGGTCAACCCTGATGGTGATTTTATGCCATTTCCAATCTCAGAAATCCCATTTTAGGAAGAATCCACCGATGAACCACGACTGAACACTTTGATGGGGTTCTTTGTTAGTCAGCGGCGAGACGTTGCCTCTCCTTTAGTACCACAGGACTAAGGAGTCTTAAGGGACGGCAAACCCGGGAAGTTTTAGGGACTAGGATAGCTTTAGATGCAGTCATTAACGAAGCATAGGAAAGGCATGTGCGTCTGATGATCTGTCGTAAAATTTAACGATCTCCATTTCCAAGCACTAGCTCCCTTCAAATTGTGGCAAGTGCACGAGAAAATGCCGCAACTTGTGCCAGGGTAATAAATCTGCTAAAAGCCAATACCTATTGCCTGTCTCCCTTTACTTTGGTATAGTACTGCAGGGAGAACTAGAGGCTCGCAGATGTACTTAATCCGATTTCTATGCTGAATGCATTTAGTCCGAACATCCAAAGTGACAATGAGACATCTACCTTGGCATAAAAATATTGCACTATAAATCAAGGAATAAGTTATATATTTAGAATTTTCATTTTGTGTGTGTAGAACAGTTGAAGTCATAAAAATGTAAGTGATTTCTTGTAAGCTATTGATTTGTAAGAATCGATGCAAAGCATAAGAAATGTCCAATAAGTATAATCATGAAAAGATATAGAAGATTAAAAGTGTGGTATTATATAATATTCGGATTTATATTTTCTAAAACAAGGTAGCACCACTGTAGATTTAAATCCTCCATAAGTGTCAAGCGTACTTTTAAATTATAACGTATTGTAACCTCAGCATTATAAATGTTCATAATATTTATGGTATATAGTTATTCATAATAAAATAAGTATAACTATATAACCGTATAATTTTAATAATCATAATTTTTGATATAATTCAAATTATTTCAGTAAATGAACACAAAATTAATTTATTATAAAATCATTAAATAGCAATGACGTAAATAATAAGCATACGTCATTGCTATTTAATGATTTTATCCAAAATAGTATAATAAAAGATTAGTAATAAAATAGTATAATTATAATTAAAGTAGTATAATTACAAATTTCTAATTATAGATATAATTAGTTTTGGAAGTGAACATTTAATAAATAATATATATATATATTAAAAATAAACGTCCAATTATTAAATTACATCATATAGTTATACTTTAATTTTATTACTTTTTAAACATAAACATTGTATAACGTCTGTGTTAACGCAATTGCTATTAAACCAAATCAAAAAATATTGTATTAAATTTATTAGTAATTGAATTTACTGAATAAAATTAAAAATAAAAGTATCTTTCTCATCGCTCCGTATTTCATTATTTATTTATCTTATTACTCCAATTTAAAGGATTAAAGCTCTATTTATTCAAGCAACTCATAATACATTTGTATCAGTTCAAGAATTGGTAAAAATTATGCTTACATAATGAAAGGTTTCACTATAGCAAAATTAGTATCTATATATAACTTTTAATTGCCGCAATTATTATTACAAGATTAATTATTTCATTATTGTTGTTATGTAATGCAAGTCTCATAAGGAGTTTAATTTATTATTTCTAGCCTAAGGAATTTTATTACATTATAATTATTATTTGATTTGTAGTGTTGTTTTTAATTAACTTTTAGTTGCACAATATTTTTAATTCTTTTGAAACTCATAAGAATTTAAAAAGCTCCCAGTCTATTAGATATCATTGATTGCAATGTAACTTAAATTTAATTTGTATCGTGGCGAAGGGATCATAATAAATTTAATTAACTTCAAAATGTAAGAACTAAACGACCAAATCGACGCGAAGAAATTTTTTACAATGAAATTTAAGGAAATGTTTCTGTCAAAGGTAAAATTATAAATCACTCTACGTGTCAGCAAATAAGTGTTCGCAAAATTTTAAATCACTCTACTTATCAACAAATAGGTATTGAACGTTTCTTTATTAAAATATTTTCAGACATACTTATTTCTCTCAAAACCATATTAAAAGACCAAATAATACATAAAATTGCAAGAGTAATAATTGGTGAGTATACTATTTTCCAATGCTGAATCAGTTGCGTGAATAATCTTGGGATCCTTAATGAAAAAATTTCGAATTAGCGGCTAATTAACTATGTTAGTTAATTTTGTTAATCAACTACATTGCATCATAAGTATTTATTATTTATACTATACCACCACCATCATCATCAGTGGCGCAACAGCCCTATACTGGGCCAAGGCCGTCTGCCTACAGATCTGTCTAAAGATTTCTAGACAGGAGATGTTATCTTTTTACGGGGTAGGGTTATCAGCTCTACGTCCAACGCTTTACAGTCATACTAGAACGTTACCTATGGTTTAAAGTGTGTTCCGAACCACTACAAACATCCATGGCACCACCGGGACTCGAACCCAAAACTTATAACACCGAGCGCCAGAGCGCTATGCTATGATACCATTTATGTGAATATTTTTTGGGAGGCGTCAACTGTACGCAAATGTTTTGACTATTCTGTTCGTTTGATGTGTTTTTGTAAGGAATTAGGATTCAAATAAATTATTCTAAAAGTATTAATTATGTAAATATTTGAAACTCTATTTATTTCTTTAAGATAATAACAAATTTTAACTACAAATAAATGCTATAAATAATTTTAAATAATTTAACTAATAAATGCTATTTTTAAACTAAGTTTTTTTAACTTTTTTTTTCAAATATGATTCTTCAGACATAAAAAGAGCTTTCACATTACACCTTCTTACTTTTAGAAAAATTTTAATGAGAAGCCTTACTTTCTATAAATAGTTTCCATGTAATTATTTAGTATAGAAAAATTTCATTTTTTTCTTAAGACGGTTTTCGGTTACCCATTTTAATGACCAAAATAATAATTAAAATTTTAATTTGTGAGAATCGAAAATATTTTGAACATTTTTAAAAACTTTATAATTGATTAATGTTTAAGTGAACCAATTTTATTCAAATACTTGGAAAGGGAAGTATTTTTTCTATTGGGTTTGCTTAATTTAACTGTGAACTAGAAAATAAAAAGTCCGTTTACGTTAGAAATTAATTTATAAGTTTTATTAATAAGAAATATTGAATAGATTTTAGAAATCTCACTCTTCTAGAATTTCACTTTTTCTTTTCAATTTTAGGATTTCCCATTTCTTTTTTTTTTTCCTCTTTACATTTTTTCCAGATAATTCTACCAAAAATTGGACCTGTCACTTAAAAATATTCAAATTTCAATCAGGGATAAATCACACTTTTTTCACAGTTCTTAAGTAAAATTTGAATACCCTGTATTTATATACTTTTCTTTTATACTTAGTACAGTGACTAATGGTATTGTCTCAGAATCTGGGATCGATTCGCTAATTAGTCAAAGATGTTACCTCGTTGGCACATCAAAATGGTTTAGTTTATTCTTAATTTAGTTTTTTCATTTATTGTCAAAGATATAAAGATAGGAACTGATTATTCATTATATTCCATGAAAAATATTGTTTTACTTCACATTACTTTTATTACAAAATCTCTCTTTTGTAAATCTAAAAAAAAAAAAATGTTGCAAATATTAATCTTTTACAATTACAAAATGTCTCTCTAATAATTTTATCTGTAATTTATTTCCCAAACTGTTAGAATTCATATCTTTTAGAGTCAACCCTTGAACGGCAAAATGTTTTGGCTAGTTAACAATGTGACTAACTTTGATCAGATCGGAAGTTGGAACATACAACCTTGATTGTAAGTTCAAACTCTCTTCCTTGTGCGCGGTGGTTCGGAATCCACTTTAAACTGTGGGTCCCGGTCTGTTTAGATCTCCTGTGCACAAGATGATCGTAGAGCGACAAAAAAAACCAAACCTCCTTGTGCGCTATGGAGGGAATTTCCTAAGCATTGATTTAACATGCTTATCCCCTGTGGTAAACACAGAAATTTAACAATCCTTAAATTAATCTTTCTGAAATCAGAAGCCAAACCGCTTTAATGTCATACTTGTATAATTATATGATTAAAATTTCATGCTTTTTTATGCATAGGTTTCTTTTAACTAAAAATATTTCTGTACAAAAGCTAAAGGCAAAATATTAATAGAGGTTTCATTGCAGAATTTTTAAAATTTCTGAACATTTGAGAATTCAGTTTAAAATCAAGCCTCATTGTTTCAACGACTTTATCTCACCTAGTGTAGTTGGACAACATTCCTTTACCATGATCGCTCTTTGATAATTTCCTATACATTGATTTAACAAGCTTATTCCCGATGGTAAACACAGGAGTTTAACAATCTTTAAATTGAGCTTTCTGAAATCAGAAGCCAAACAGCTTTAACGCCATACTTGTGTAATTATAGTGTCCAAAAAATAAGACCAGTTTTCAATTTAAATTTCCTGGGCATATGGTATTTCAATTTTTTTTCTTTTTTAGGTTGCTGCCACTGTCCTTGACATCTGTGTGAAATTTTACGTCAAAATATTCATTAGTGCTTGACTTACGCTTGGTTTTGTGAGATGCTAAAACTAATTCCAGCGATATTTGAAATGTCTCTTCAAGCGACTCAAAACGGAGTTGTCCCCGGAGTGGTCTTTTGAGTTTAGGGAATAGCTAGAAGTAGCACGATGCTAAATCAGGTCAATACAGTGGTTGTGGAAAAATATGGGTTTCATTTTTGGCGCAAAAGTCACGAAGAATCAATGCAGAGTGAGCTGGCCCATTCAGTGTTTTCGGTACCAATCAAGATTTGACACGTTTGAGGCCCAAAACATCTTTTAAAATGGAATTTTGAAATTCCAACATCATCAGCAAAGGTCTCTAATTGTAAATCGACGGTTTGCAAGCACCAAATCTTTAATTTTTTGGAAGTGAGCTTCGTCGGTTGAAGTTGATGATCGACCAGAGGGCTGTTCGTCTTCAACGCTTTCTCTGCCTTCTTTGAACTGTTTATACCACTTCTAAGTTCTTTGCTCAATTAATTCAGACATTTCAAAAGTCGCAGGAATCAGTTTTAGCATCTCACAAAACCAAGCGTAACTCACATACTAATGAATATCTTGACGTAAAATTTTACACAGATGTCAAGGACAGTACAAACAACCTAAAAAAGAAAAAAAAATTGAAATACCACATACATGGGAAATTTAAATTGAAAACTGGTCTTACTTTTTGGACACAGTAATATGATTAAAATTCCTTATTTTTTTATGCGTAGATTACTTCTAACTAAAAATATTTCTGAATGGAAATAATATTAATAGAGATTTCATTGTAGAATTTTTAAAATTTCCGTAAATTTGAGCCTTCAGTTTAAAATCAAGCCTCATTGTCTCAATGACTTTATTCCGCCCAGCGTAGTTGGACAACATCCCTTCACCATGATCGCTGTTTGAGTGTTTTCTGCTCTTTTTAATCCGGAAATTGTCTCCCGGTCTCATCGATTACTTGTGTTGATGACTTTTGAGTCTCTCTATTTCGCTTCGGAAAACACGTACCAGATAACCTTTTCTCGTCGATATTTTATCGGCCAAAGATTACAGCAAATTGATAGGTCCCCTTGGACTCATTTTGCGGCTCAATGCTCTAGAAGAGGCTATCGACTGAGCATTGAATATGGAATTTTGTAACTAGACGCAATCATTGATATGTGCGAACGAGGGTTGCATTTACTTTAATATTCGCATTCTCCTGACAAATTGCCGTCAAACTGCAGATATTGGATTCTTCGAAATTTCCGATCTCTCTCACTTGGCGATCTTGTTAAGCGCACTGCTTAAACTACTTAGGCATTAAGAACTTATCGAATCGGAAATCGTAATCGGAAGTCATTTTCAATTTCGGAAATGGATGACGTGTCTTTTCTTGGGGAGGGAGGTTATTACTGTATGACGATTATCGTGCGCGACAATTTTTTGTGGGTAGATATGGAATATTATCTCGACGATTTTGTTTGGCAACCGATTCCACCTTCAATTTCTAACATTTGTCCTTCGGTGGAAATAAGTAATTATGGCGCCAACATTTAGGATACATATTATTAAATATTTTCGATATTCTAGAATTGATATATGACCTTACTGATCTTAGTGAAATTTTCTCATTTATTCAATTATTAAGTATAATTATCATGCAAGCGAGAATCTAATGAAATTTATATGATTTAGCAAACCCTTTTTTAAATATTATGTGCATTCATTTGTATTGTATAATGCATATCTGTTAAAGGTATTTGGAAATAAACAGCCGATTGGAATTTATTTTATTAATGTAGTTACTACTTAATGTCGTAATTAATACTTATAAAATTTTCTAAATTTAAAGGAAACGCATTTATTCTAATTGAGAACAAAGTCAGCAGTTGAAAAATTGCAAAAAAATATGCTAAGTTCTTTAAAATTACTTTAATTGAATTACTTGATATCGTATTACGCGTAATTTTATTCTTTTTTTTTAGAAGTTAATTCTTAAATTATAGAAACTAACTGTATTTGCTGGAGAGTAAAAGCTTAAAGTTACCTATCATTTTAAAAAAGGCAAAATAAATGTCTAATATTATAAAATATGCCACATTGCATTTTGAACATCACAGTATACTGTTTTATTATACAATACACAATGTTTTACACGTTCATTTTAAAATGAGTCTAATAGAAAAAATTTCAATTCAGACTGTGAAACTATTAGATTATGATTCATATATCGACTTATAAGTTTGTTTTTTATCGTAATATACTACACCTTCCATGATGAAAATTTATATTTTTTCATCCAGGAAAAGGAAACAAGAGATTTTTTATTTTAATAAGAACGGGAATAAAACAAAGTTGATTAAAAAATATTTCTAACTAATCTAAATCTTCAACAGACTGATCTATGAGTTATATAGCGGCATGATGGCCAATTGATTAGCGTTCTGGCCTGTGGTATCACAGTCTCCATGTTCTTATACTGACGGTGGCATGTATGTTTGTTAGTGGTTCGGAATCCACTTTGAATTGTAGGTCCCGGTCTGTTTAGTCCTCTCTTGCACAAGGTGACAGTAGGAGTGACTAACCATATCTAATCAAACTAAGCTGCTGGTGGCAAATTGGCTAGCGCTACCTACAAAAAAAAACCTATCAGTTATATAAATAATAAGATGTAGATGTTCCATTGAAACTCATTCAAATAAAATTAGAATAAATATAAATGGATTAAAATTTAAGAAGTATTAATAATATAGTATTATAATAACAGATCTTCAGTTTAAATAAAAATAGAATACCACATAAAATAAATTATTTTTAATCACTTCCTTATATTTCTACATTTAAAATGAGCCGACAATAATATTAAATATTCAAATACAAAGGCAATAAATCGTCATTTATACCCATAAGCACAGAATGATTTGATATTTGAAACTAGAAGCATAACGATTTTATTTCAAAGAGTTTCTATTAATTCTTTTCTTCTCCAAAATCCAAGTCTTGGACGTGAGCCAGATGGACGTTTTGCAGAAAAGAACCTTTAAGTGTGAAATGAACAGATGCCTTTAATCATCTTAAAAATAGGAACAACTTTTCCATAACACATTAACCTTTGTTATTCAGAATATGAACATTTGTGATTGATTTTCAACACAATATTGTCTACTGCCAAAACTCAAATCACTTCAATAAATTTGAACGCATAAATTAATGCCTTTTCTAGGTTATTATTAGATCATTAGAAAATTCTGAGACATTCTATCTCTAATTGTACTGCAGAGTAAGTACGCGCTAATATGCAACAATTTCGCTTTCAAGTGTTATTTATTTCGATGTCTTATAGATTTTCGCTAAAATAAATGTTTTGTCAAATATGCAATTATTTAAATTATATGGCTAAAAATATCTGTGAACTTTATAATAATATATTTGGTTATTTAGAAATATCTGAAATGGTTTTAATTTTTTAGATTGTACCATAGTGAACATAAGTACATCGACATTTATCTAAATTTTAAATTTTACTTATTTACTCTACGTGATTTTTCTAAGTATAGATGTTTCCAAATATATTTATATGAAAATATACTGGAAGGATAACAGTATCACTTTTAGAATTTTGAAATATAATTGAATTGAAATGCAATTTTAAAAATTATCAATCTACTTATGCATTTTTTACTTTATTTGTTTAACCAAGTCTTTTTAAAATATATAATTTGTATTTGAATCGTAAGGACAATTTTAAAACAAAATCTGTTGGTTTTGATTAACTTAAGCTTCAAACTTTAAATGATAACAATATATATGTTCACATATACCTAATATATTTAACAGAATTATATTTAGTTAAAATTTTTTTTCATTTTAATAATAAAAATGTAACCACTATTACAATTCCACTTATTACAATCCACATGCATTAGATTCAAAATTGCATTTTGCAATTATAAATTAATGTACTTTATTATATATATATATATATATATATATATATAAATTATCTTTACAATGTTTAAAAATTATTGATTTAATTATCTGAGTTGAATTATTTGATATCTTATTGTTGTTGGAGAGTAAATTACGTAGAAGAAGATTTTGTAGAATCAAACAAAAAATATTTGATTTGTTTATTGTTAAAATGTAGGCAGTACCTTGAATTAACATCGGACATTTGTTGAAGAAATAAATTACATAATTCTTTAAAATCCCAGTTAAAAATAAAACAGTCGTATCCATTTAATTTGCTGCTTGTATACATTACGAATTTGAAAGTTCCAGTTATTTGAAGTACGCATTTATTCCTATCCTTAGAAGTTAATTCTTAAAATATAGAAACTGACTTTATTTGTTGGAGAGTAAATTACGTAGAAGAAGATTGTGTATAGTCAAAAAAAATATTTGTCTATTGTTAAAATGTAGGCTGTGCCTTGAATTAATATTTTACATTTGTTGAAGAAATAAATTGCACATCGGCTTTAAAATCCCAGTTAAAAGTAAAACAGTCGTATCCATTTAATTTGCTGCTTGTATACACTACGAATTTGAAAGTTCCAATTATTTGAAGTACGCATTTATTCTTATTCTTAGAAGTTAATTCTTAAAATATAAAAACTGACTTTATTTGTTGGAGAGTAAATTACGTAGAAGAAGATTGTGTATAGTCAAAAAAAATATTTGTCTATTGTTAAAATGTAGGCAGTGCCTTGAATTAATATTTTACATTTGTTGAAGAAATAAATTGCACATCGGCTTTAAAATCCCAGTTAAAAGTAAAACAGTCGTATCCATTTAATTTGCTGGTTGTATACACTACATATTTGAAAATTCGAGTTATTTGAAGTCCGCATTACTGTACAGAAAAGGAGCGCCCCAAAAATGAGAGAAGGAAAATGAAAATCCAGAGTTTTCCGGATCAACTGCGGAAGTCTAATACTTGAGGCGTTTATTCGGCTCTTTGCAGGAAATTCCGGATTTCGGAAGTGAGATTCCGTGCAGGAACTTCGTAATATGTCGCTGTCTGTCAGAACCTCTTCTTGATGACTTTGTTGTGGCTTCACAAAAATGAAGACTTTAGGGGACTCTTTAAGTGCTGCAAAGTTTTTTTTTTTCTTTTATGTCATAGTATAAATATTTTCATAATGTATTCAGCTCAATATTTGTAGGAATTAACTTGATATTTTCTGAAAGAATTATTGCTTTTACAATATTTATGTTTTTCTAAATTGACACATGTATAACATAAAGGAATCGAAATTTTCATCGTTCAACTTTTCTAAAACATTCTACATATTTTTACAATTTACATATATTCCATATATATTTTACAATTTACATATATTCTATATAGTTTTACAATTTACATATATTCTATATAGTTTTACAATTTACTTATTTTATAATTTACATATTTTTACAATTTATATATATTCTACATATTTTTATAATTTGCATATCTTCTACATATTTTTATAAATTACACATCTTCTACATATTTTTACAATTTACATATATTCTATATATTTTTACAATTTATACATTTTCTGCATATTTTTATAATTTGCATATCTTCTACATATTTTTACAAATTACACATCTACATATTTTTAAAATTGACATATCTTCTACATTTTTTTTTCAATTTTGCATATAATTTCAAACACAGAGTATTTTTCAAAAAAATATTAGTATAAATGCTATAAAATAGATCCTGTAAGTTTCATCATATAAGTTTAATTGTAATAATTTTGTCTCTGTATTTATTACCTTAATTTCTGAAAAAGCTTGTTTAAATATTTGCATGTTTAGTACATTATTATGTAAAACATGAAAATAGTTAATAGATACTTTTTTTAAAAAAATGGAGTACTTAACATGAATTATTATTTTTCAAAAATATTTTGCTCTATATACAGTTTGTAGAGTTAAATTCTTGATAAATCCAGTCTTAAATACTAGAAGCTCAGAAATTAGAATATATTCGAGCACAGAAATTTAATCTATTTATTTTACTATCTGGTTTACTAAATATTTATATCTTTCATCTCATATTATCATATTTATATCTGCTTTTCTAATCTTTCACTTCATATTTACATATTTATATCTGCTCTTATAATCTTTCAATATCAAATTATATATTCCCCAGAATTTAGTTTACTGCTGTAATTTCTTCTTAAAATACAAATGTTGTAATTTAAGTCGGTATTAAGTTTCCTTATAACTTGTGTTTTTATATCAAATAATCGGTTTTCTACCCGAATACAGCAAAAAATTATATCCTAAAAAATGTAATCTTTCTCGATATTAAGTGTTGACGTGGCTGAAATTATAACCGTTCAAAACTTTTTCGATTATCGTAAATAGATTTAGTTAAAAGGAAATCATGCTGGTAACATTTTTTAAATAGGATTAAAATAGGATTATAAAATAGTATATATAAAATAGGATATAAAATATAAAATAGGATTAAAAATAAATATCTATGTAAAGTACTTATAATAAGGAATACTTAATTAATATAAACCATCAAAACATAATTTTGTAAATACTTGTTTTAAGAAAGAATTATTTAAAATAAATTAGAACATAAAATTTCTAATACTCTTGATTAATTTTTTTAAGGTTACAGATATTATAGATCATAATTTTTAATATTTAATTTTTAATTTAAAAAAAAAATAATTTTTATATAATCATATACAAGAGAAATCTATTCGTTTTGATTTTAACACTGTACCTATATTTTATTTTTTTGTTTTATTCTTATCTGTTAGAAAAAAAATAATGATAAACATTTGATTTTATTTTCAAATAGCATAAAATTATGAATCAAAACTGCGACTGATTTCATCTCCATTATTCCTGATCTACAAAACTCTGGAAACAGTTGAACACATTTTGTTTCAGTGTGTAAAATATGTAGAACCAAGAAACAAATTACAAAGCGCTTTTGGATATAAAGCACTTTCTTACTCTTGGATATTTGATATGTCAGAGGATGCACATTATAAAACAGCAATGATACTGCAATTTCTACGAAAAGTTTTGTAACCCTGTAAGAAATGGGGTATTTCTTTCAGCCCTGTAAAATATGGGGTAATTTTTCTTTCTGGGGTTATTATTTTTTTCAATATTTTATTTCATGTACTGGTTGTACTTCATATGTTCTAATCGTAGTTCAACTGTTATAGTCTATTTGATCTGCAGTTTTATCCATTTCTTCCTTTTTCAAATTTTCCCATCTTATGTATTTTCGTTTGGTTGCCGAAAACATGCACAACGATTCCTTTCTTTTAAAATTGAACTTGTGATTCATCATATAGAATGAAACCAAGAATTTCAAGTTTTAGTTCCTTTATAAAAGTTTAATTTTTACTTTTGTCTATAGTATTTTAACAGCATTTGGATAAATTGAGATAAAGCAACAACAGTGAGTATACATCTCAAAGCACCAAATAAATCAAGTCAAGTTAAAACTTTAAAACTTTTAAAATTTATTATATAATCAAATATATTATAATGTATTTATTCATATTTAATATTACTTTTAAATGCTAAAATTCTTAACATTCTTCTTTTATCTGATGGCTTCTGGTATCTGGTCATTGGGAAAATCTATGTTATGGAACACAATTACTTTTCCACGTAATACCGGTTTCGTAAACTTAATAATATTAATAGACAATTTGATCAAATGTTCCAAATTGAAATCCACTGTGTTGATCTTATTGATCTTTCAAGATTAAGTGTTTCATGCAAAGTGATAATTTGATGTTCTTGCCTCTTCACTTCTGACTTATACTTGATTTGCCATAATCTACCGAATGGACAGTTTCCTTAATGGATATTCCTAAAGCTTTTTACTGGGCCTCTTGGGACAAACAGCAAGCCCCATTACGAATAGACGAATTGCCGTTGGTAGGTATGGATCGAAAGATTGGAAGGCGCTTGCTCAAGCCAGGGATTAACGCCTGGATTGGGCCAAATGACAGGCCCTAATCGTCCCCCAGAGACCAGAAGCATAGTCTATTACCGATAGAAATAAAACTCCAGTGCCTTCATTTCTAATTCTGCTGGTATTTGGTAAGATCTATAGATGTACAAAGGTTTATTTCCTCTCGTGTACAACAGGGATGTCTATTTTCTGCAGTTGAACTTAGGTAGACCTTTCGTTCATTGTGGCTTAATCAACTCCTGTCAGTTTGAATGGAAGCAACACAATGGAAAAAATAGCGACCTCTTAGTTTTATCGTTTCCCTCAGGAGGGTAGGAATGGTATGCATTTTTCTTTTCCTTCGAATTGAGTTTGCAGATTTACATTCTTTTTTTCGTTTTCTGGGGTAGTTTGCATATCCCATTCAGTTTGTTTACACAATAAAGTTTAATCTTTTTGTCTTTTAAAGAAAGAATTTCTGTTTCTGAAAAAGTTCTTGATGGTAAACTTTTTTTTTTATTCCAGAAAAAAAGTTGGGCCCTTTTTTTTTTAGTTAAACAATCAGATTCGTAATGGGTAAAAAATTAGCTTTAATATACAGGATGGTTAATTTCTTTTAATGCAGCTTTTTATGATTAATCCGTTTTATTTTTTTTACTTGACTTGAATAGATAAATATAAACATAAAGAGCTCAGAGTACTTAATTGGATTTTTTTCTTGTTAACCTAAACATATCTAATTAAGCCTAAATTTACTGCTTCAGTAGGTTTCGAAACTTGGATTGTATACTATTACTATATAATTATTACTATCTCTAAAAAAATTTACTGCGTCGGTAAGTTTTGAAACTTTGATTTTATTAACTACAGCTAAATGTCTTGACTATTAAGAAAGAGTGTGTTTTTGAGACTAGTAGAAATATATTACTCGATTAATTATTACTATCTCTAGAAACATTTGCTGCTTCAATTAGTTTGAAACTTTGATTTTATTAACTACAGCTA
>BPLQ01008836.1:1860324-1871807 GCA_021605075.1 Caerostris darwini
ACCTGATAAATTATCCATTTGTTATTATAGACCTGATAAATTATCCAACATTATTTAAATCAAGCATAATATCACACAATTAACTATTATATAATAATAATAACTTATTCAGTTATGTAATACAACTGTCACACAATATAACTGTTTCAGTTATATAATCTATCAGAATAAATTCGAGCAGATAAGTTTTTTATTTGATAAATCTATACTGAAAACTATATCCCCAGTTATGTATCAATAAGTCATGTAACCATATTCTAAATAATGACATCGTTGTTGTCTTAATTCATTTACTTTAGTTATATATAAGTTATATTCAAATTATTCCTAAATCCATTTGGCCTACAAGTGACCTAATATATATTTTGGAATACGCTATACTTTGACAACAGTAATTTTATTTCTAAGAAGAAAATTAAACTTATTGATTTAAAAAGTACATAATTTCTCATGAAAGACACCTTTTTATAAAACCTGTTTTAAAATGCTATTTCTAAAAGCTGATATGCTATATCTTTTGTATAATAATAAGATTAAAAAAAGGTCATTGATATATCATGACTTGAAGGACAAAATTCTTTATTGCTCAACCGTATGAAGCAACGTTTAACTGTGAATTACGAATATTCTATGAGGAATAATAATTTCAGAATTTTCCACAGAAAAGGGGAACAATACTATAAGATTCCCCGAAGTAGAGTACAAACTCTTTTATTTTGCTAGATAGGATTTTTTATTCGCAGAACATAAAGTCAAATCATCATCATAACTCAAAACTGCTATAGCAATGATGCTGCGGGGGGAATATATAGTTAATTTTATACTGTCCTATCACTTTAAAAGTACGTTTTTCTGGTTTTATAACGACTCTTAAAAGTTAATTGCTTTCTTAGTAGCGGATTTAAAGAGAGGTTAAAGTGATGCTTGAGAAATCAAATAACAATTTCGCCATTTGTGTTTTAATGCTCAATGAAATTGACGATAAAAATGTTTGGCTATTCAGTAAGATGAATTGAAGTTGCGAAAAGGGTATTGGACTGCCAATTGTTTTTTCCAGCCTCAATAGCATTTTAGGTATTTAAATTGCTCAAGGCATCTACAGATTAGTAGCAATTCTAATACTGAATAATAATTCCTATTATCACATGATCTTTTAGCATTTATAATGAAAATCATATTGGCTTTTTCTGTTATCTTTTGTAATCTATATGAAAGTCAAATAATAAATGCAAAGAATGAAATTATTGTATACATTTACCAATCTTGGAAATTGTTGTTGTTGTAACATATGGTTTTATTGGAAATCAATCCATTACAATAAGGATCCCACACAAAGAAGGAACAAGCAAATATACAGCAAGACAGCAATTGAGAATAAGTCGGTCTCACACATCACAAAAAGTCAAAGGGGGAGAGAGTAAATAAAGGGGGTAGACATTTTATTTCAGTCCATGATGCCCCTGGCCTCCCAATATAACTGCAAGACGTCTCCTTGGCGCTGAGCCTCCCTGTTCAGTCCTGGACAAAAAAGATGTCCAACTTTCATTTCAAAAGATGTCCTGAATTCATTGCACCGTCTCTACATATTGTTCAAGTGTTCTAGGTGAAGACACCTATCCTGTTAAGGTGTTCAGCAAGACAATCGTGTCCAGTTCTTAATCGAAAGTTGGCAACCGCCTCTTTACGTGATCTAGTGTTACATATTTTCCAGCTGTCTTGAATATTGTGCCACTTTTTGCCTTCAGATTTAATTATGAGATTATCTTTCAGTTTCTTAAAAATTTCTTGGTGAATATATATTCCAATCTTGGAAATTAAGTTGATTCATTCAATAAATAGATTTGAACATGCAGGTTGAGATAATTCTGTTATCTGAAATAATATGTATTTCAATTACTGCTGGAGAAATTTTTAAAAATTCTCTGTGAACGAAACATTGCATGAGCACTTTGTAAGTGAACCACAGCTAAAGTAATCAATATTCACTCAGCCAAAAGAGAATGTTAGTTAGATTTTAACCCCGCTGAGTGCTTCCCTAAGTATTTAATTCTTTGTTTTCTATCTCTCGAGGCAACGACGGAGTTCAGTTCTTATTGTAGCATGTTTATTTTACTTTCCACGAATTCAGTTGATTTGGTAGATTATGTATGAGATGAGGGGTTAACAAACAAAATTGTGTTAACATATTCAAACAGACTATGCCTTTTGCAATAGAAACGCAAGTGTACTTACCTGCAAATAATTTCAAGTTATTTTCATTATATCGTAGGAAATCTTTTGCAAATGAGGAAATCAAATTGATTTTCAAAATAATTGTATGTGGACTTATATCAAGAACTTAATGAATTGTATTTGCGTTTTCTTTTTAAGTTACTACTTAGAAATTTTTAGTATCAATTAAATTAGCTTGTGTATTTGATTCTGGTTTCTTAACTAATAGTTTGATTCTCTAATACTTATGATACATATTTTTATTCAATATTGTCTATCGAAATTAAAACAGTAGCTATAAAAATTGCTGTTTTAATTATTATTTATTTATATCATTAAATATTATTGTTCTGTTATACCATGTCATAATTATATCACTACTGAGTACAACTGCATTAATTCTTACAAAAACAATTCTAATTATCTAGAAACTTTGTGTATTGTATATTATTTTATAAAAAGAAAAAAATTTTAAATGATATGCAATATGATATACTTTATAATACATGAAATATACTTAAACATAATCATTTTAACATAATTTAATCACACTTTTATAATTCATAATGTTTACACTTTCATTCGAGTTTTTTCTTTCCTTTAAGTTCCATACTGGCATTGTTATGAAGATTATTTTTAGTATTATTACTTATACAAAGACTAATTAATAGTGATATTCATAAATTCAATGAAAATAAGTGCCTCATTTGCCAGAGTATATTGAATGCCAGAATACTTTAGTAAATTGTTAGAATAATTAATATACAGGGCGTATGCCCTTATGCAGCGAAATTCGAATGGAGAGAGTTAGAGTTATGGACGGAATAGGGATATTAAATAATAGGGGAAGGGATATTTACCTATAGTAAAGGAACTTCTCGATATGGTGTAAGACTGACTGCAGCGCCTCTATCGGGAGTGTTAGTGATTTTATCTCAGAAACTTTATTGGACAGCGTAATACCGTCAATGAAGAATGTAGAGCATTACCGATTTAGTATAAAATTATCCTTTATATACACCGATATTTTATTCTGAATAATGAAATACAAATCTAACTGTATCAGATTGCTGCCATAACTACGCCACCAATGATATCACTCAATTAAAATTTTAAAGCTAAATGTGTAATAATCAGGTGCAATATTCTTTTCACTGTCTAGTGCTGAATATAGAACAATTGCTTTATAGAACCTGTGTTTTAGGAAAGGACCTTAACAAAACAAAAATATTGGAAACTAGTGCCAACCTCAGAAACAGAATTTTTTTAATTATTTGCCTGCTTTCTAATTTCTGCTTTTCTAATAATCCTTTTTTTTGGGGGTGTGGGCGCGTGCTTCCAGCATGAGGCCACATCTCCAACCACTTTGTTGGAATATTTCGCGCATAAAATCCTCTGTAACGGAAGTAAATTGGAATGACCACCAAGGTCCCTTAAACTAATTCTGTTGGATTTCTTCGTATGGGATAACCTAAAAGACCAGATAAACAACTTGCCATCATACAATATTACGAATAATTGAGTGAATTATCTATGTATGCATATGCACAACAGGTGAAATACTGCAAAAAGTTTAATAAGTTCTATCCCGATTAAAATATATATATTTCTGCCTACAATAGATATATTACTATAATTATTGAAATGTATATTTTTCTTCTTCATAATGTCCTGTTGATGTGAAAGTTTAAAATTAAAAAAATATATATTGGTTTATTATTAATGCTAAAATATTAATTCATTTGCGTGCATCTTAAAATATCAAGCTTCTTCATAGGTTGTGTGACGTAGTTTTGACTGTGGTCAGATATCATGGTATTTGTATATTAGGTTCTAATTAAGTTATCAGTGTTTATAGAAAGTTATTTTATACTAAATCGGTGACACTTTACACTTAAGCATCTGACTTTCTTTCGCAACCGATCAGTTCTTGAGATAAAATCATGAATTTAAATGATTTGCAGCTAGAGGCGGTATTAGAGGTACCACTTTAATATAGATGCCACCGCAACTTAAACTTTGTTCATTCGAACAGATGTTCTGTATAAAAATATAGTTATACACCCTGTATAATAAACGACTAGCTATACATATAGCTAAGCATATGTCAAATTATGACAGGTTTACTTATACTTACAGGTTTATTTATATTACATATACTTTTAGGTTATCCTGTGTAAAAATTTATGACATATGTTTCTCGATTATTGTTAAGGCAAAATTGACAAATGGGCAAAATAATCTCTAATTTTCATCAATGCTGTGTAGCACCATAATTATTATTCGTCAATGATTTTTTCCTCCCTTTATAATTGTTTTAAATATTCCACTTAAACGTTTTAAAAATCAATTAACAAAATGACTAATTTTAAAGAAACCTCTCATTAAAAATTTCGTGTGTCATTTCCACTCTGAACATTTTAACGGCTTAAAATTACTTATCACCGATACTTTTGCAAAAGCATTTGGTAACTGCGCACGGAGATAATCTAACAACCACTTATTTAAGTGGCGAATAAAGCATTCCCTTTGGTAATTACGGTATAATCTTCCACCTTTTCAGTTAATGAACGAAACTTTCATTACATATACTCATATTCTTTTCCACCAAAAGATCACATGTTCTCGACCAATATGCAAGGATTTCTGCTTTCAAGATGATAAATTGTCTTTACGTGGTTTTAATGAGGCTTGTTCACCGTTAATGACTGGTGAATTTCAATCTAAGAACATACGTAGTTTCGGAAAAGATCTGTGTGAATTATCAGTTATGGAGATGAACTTTTAATCTATTGATTTCTTCCAGTCTGGTACCCTGATACGTGTTAGAATGAGTTTTATTTTAAGTGGGAAAAGAAAATTTCTATCAAATAAATAATTCTTCGCTGATTTAGTTCTGCTGAATATTTAATGCTATCATTTGATCATAGATTCCATACTGTTTTGGTTCATATAATTTTATTAATTCATATGATCGCAGGAATATTATCTTGGAATAAATGGAGCTTAAAATATTCAAAACATTTATTGGAATATTTCTTATAAATCAGGTTTTCAGAAAAGGATTTGTTCATAGGACATCACTGTAAGAATTTGTATGGATGCATTTAGAAAAGTTAGAATTTTTTTTTTTCAAAAGAATTTTTCAGATTCAATTAAGGCGAAAATATTGCTTTAATAAATAAAATATTCACCACATGTGGTTACCAGTTGTTTGATAAAATTGATGATATGTTTTATTTGTCCCTGTCACTTGGTGGTTGGTACATTAAATTAATTTATACACCTAAATCTTCTTGACTATGCCGTAACTAAATTAAAAAATAAATTTTTGCATAAATCACATCATTCTATACTAAAATGCCAACAATATATATTATGATCAAAAAAGTTATGAACCAACCAAAACTTTATGGTTTTATTGAAAAATATTTCAACACAAAACAGTTTGATTTGGTTCTTCTAAACATATTGATAAACATTTGAAAATTGTGGAGTTTTTACCTAATACCCTTTAAAATAATTGATGCTTCTGTAAAAAATACTTTTTTTTTTATCCTAAAATTTTTGGTCATCAAGTATTTTCTTTCTTGATAGCTTATGGAAATTTGGCAAACATCCTAAGCGGCCGTGGAGAGAAAGAAGAAGCAGAATGGGCTTACAAAAAAGCTCTGAGCTACCGTGCCAATATGGCAGATGTGCGTTACAATCTGTAAGTAATAGCTGACATATTTTGCCTATATATCTTAAATGTTTACAGAAACCCTTTTTTTTTTATTTACATAAGATATTCGTGTCACTGTTATTTATTGTGGTTTTAAATTGCATTTTTTTAGTACAGAGAGCTATGGATTTAAAAATGTGAAACGATTTTCATTACTCGGTATCTGTGAGGTTTTTTTTTTCCTCCTAGGATAAAAGAAGAAAGAATAAAAAAAAATATAAGAGAAGGATTTTTTTGGTTATAGTATGTTAAGTAATTAAGATATTGAACAGATAGAAATATAATAGAAGTAATAAAAAAATATAACCGGCTGGTACGTGTGTACTGGTACTGGTTACCCATAAAAGTATTTAATAATTACTCAAAAAAAGAAACATAAAATAAAAAATTGCATTATTTAATTATATAACTATTGGTTCATGAAATAATTTTTAAAAAAAAATAAACCAATAAAAAATATTTAGTTATATTATTATTAGCTCGTGAAAGAAATTAAAAAAAATAAATAAATAAACCAACCAATAAAAAATATTGAAAGTCTTCCAGAAAACCTGTCCTCAAAACAATACCCATAATTTCATGGGTAAACATAATAAATAATAAGAGATAAACATAATTTCATAATTTAGTTATAAGACATAAACATAATTTCATGGATAAATATTTTAAAATACAGTTTTTGTTTTAAGGAAATTAAAAATTTTCTGCAGTTAATTTTGAATCATACAGGAATGTATTATTTTTTAGATAATTGTTACAATTTATATATTATTATCATTGTTAAAAATATTTTTTTTAGAATTTTAGAAATTTCTTACATATAAACTATTTGCGAAATATATTAATAAATATTTTTTTTTAATAACACATTTATTCGGCTCTGATTAAGCGTAAATTTAAATATTTTTTGGTGGAGAAAAAGTTGTTTTGTCATTTCTAATTCCAAAGTTCTCTAGCTCAGTTAATGTAATTAATTAAATATATTTTAGTTTTGCTTTGAAGTCCTTAAATTATACGCATGCGATAAATATATTTTTAGAAAGGCTATAGTAATTATTTGGTGCTCTTCAGAAACATATTTAATTAAATTCTACTAATTGTGATTTTAAATATTAAAATGCTTATTAATTGAGCATTTAAATACATTTTTTGGTAATATTTAGTATTATATGTGACAGATACAATTAATATCATAGCCTTAAATTAAATACACGCAACAAATATATTTTTAGAAAAGCGATGGTAATTATTTGGTGCTCTTCAGAAATATATTTAATTAAATTCTTCTTAATTCTGATTTTAAATATTAAATTGCTTATTAATTAAGCATTTAAATCCGTTTTTTGGTAATATTTAGTATTGTATGTGATAGCTATAATTAATATTAGTGTCTTACATTAAACGCATGCAATAAATATATTTTTAGAAAAGCAACGGTAATTATTTGAAGCTCTTCAGAAACATATTTAATTGAATTCTTCTAATTCTGATTTTAAATATTAAAATGCTTATTAATTGAGCATTTATATCCCTTTTTTTTGTAACATTTATCATCATTTGTGATAGCTGTTTCAAATTGTATTTTTATCTACGCTTTCTTTGAAAGTATTATAACAGCGTTAAAAAACATTCTAAAATATCTTCATTAAAAAATTTCTAGGTTAAGAAAATATTTATAAATGTATTTTTTTATTTCAGGGGTATTTTGCTACAAGAGCAAGGGCGCTATGAAGAAGCATTGTATAGTTACAGATCCGCTATACACTTCCGACCTCGCTTGGCTAGTAAGTTTGTTCATAATTCCTTTTGCGAGCATTAACTATAAATATAGTGCAAATATATTTAACTTATTTTATCTTTGAAGGTTAAAATAAATAAGTGCATTTTTCTCGAAGTTTTGGTATTAACTTGCACTATACTTAATCATATTAGTCGCATTAATTTCTAAAAATCCTTTTCACTTTCAAATAAAGATGTATAGATAATATAAATAATGTTTTTGCATAAATATTTGCAATACTTAATTAAACATTAATTAAATATTAAAATAAATTTTGTTTTTTCAAATTTGTTTCGTAAAAATATACGAAATGACTTTATGAAAGAAGTTTAAGAAATTAAAATAAATATTTTGTACGAAAAACTTAAATTAGAATAACTAAATAATGTAGAAGATAAAATATTTTCAAGAAAATATTTATTTAGCGTTATCATTTTTGATTAATAATTTAATCTGATTTTATGAAATATATTTCCATAAGCATTACGATTAATTATCTTCAAGTGTGTAAGCTAATGCAGTCGAAGTAATTTCTTTTAACTTGAAAAAAAAATTAAAACATCGACTTGATTGAGAAAATAAATATTTAAAATGAATTTTAAAAGATGTTTTTAACGAGAAAAAAATTACTTTTTGTTCGTAAACATCTTTAAATGAACGATTTTCCACTCTTAAAACAAATTTTATCGAAAGGCTTCGAGATTACGTTATTTGACGGAATAAAAATAACTAAATATAGGATAAACATAAAAACACATCCGGTATTTTCTAAGTGAAAAATGATTGTACGTAAGAAGTGAATTATTTATTACAAATGCATTTATTTCGAAAAGCTAGTTTTATTATTGTTATTCTTTAATATTTATAAAATGGAAACTGCTTAAAATGACAAAGTACTACTTAGAACTGAAAAAAAAATTGCCTTAATTATGTTTCTAATGAAATCATTTGCTCGAGTATGAAGATGTAAAATCTCTTCCTCATGTAGGGTTCTCCGTTAAAGTTTTACTCCCCCCTCCCCCCTAAGATTTTCAAAGACCCCTTATGTTTTAAATGTTCTTTCTTCATCAAAAAAGTATTTATATTTTAATAACTACAAAGGAAAGTAATAGACCCCTCTAAACTCAAATTATTAATATTTTAATACACCATTTGCCAGATGGCTATTTTATTTTGAAAAAAAAAAAAGAAAAAAAAAAAATGGCATTAAGAATTATATTTTAAGTGAAATAAAGTTACTTTAGATATGAAATGTTTATTTAAGTTTTTTTTTAGTTAAAAGTAAAATTTACTGTATATAAGTTTAAAAAAAAATTATTAACCTTTTCAGCATGAAACCATCTGAAAAATAAAGCAGCTGTATATCTCTGAATAAAAAAATGCATTATAAATATTGATTATATATATTGTATTGTATAATACAAGTCAAAATGCAATATATAATACAATATGCAATAATAATATAATATAATAATACTAATATACAATATAATAATACAATACTGTATTATTGATAGGAATTTTATAAAAAAAATGTTTAATCCAGCAGCAAAAAAAAATTTTTTTTTCATATAATAAATCTTATATAAATAAAGTATAAAGTATCTTTTTAAAAATATATGCCTTATGCAAAAAAATAAATAAACTCTATATATTTATCTAATTCTTCATAAAAATTTAGTTTATTCATGCGTTTCAATATAACTTTACTTTTAATTGAAATCTCTTTCTCATTAAATATTTGATTTAAAGCAATTTTAAAGGATTTTTATTTAAAATTAAAAGTTTTAATTATCTATTCAAGTTCATTTTGCGCCCTTTAAACTTGTCTAAAAAAATTAGCTTATCTAAATGCAACTATCTCAACATTCACAGGTAAGTTAATACTTAAATTAATTTTCATTTAGTATGAAAACATGGTAAATAAGCCTCCACGTTGTTGAGGTTTCAGATTATATGGATTAATTATATCATCACTTTTAAGGTGTTTTTTTTACGCTTCTGTCAGAAATGTGAATTAAATTCGTGAAATATTAGAAGGACTTTATTTAAAGAAGAATTTTTTGAAATATTATTAGTTGATTTCTATGTTAAGATTGTAATCTGGTATTTGTTGTCAAAATATTTGCTCAATTCTTTGTTTTGCTTTACAAAGACATAAATTTTTATTTAAATAAGGATTTAAAATAGCAGCAAGATGTTCATTTTAAGGATTAATGTATTATGATATCTAAACGAAAATCTTAAAGTACGACAATGGTTTTCAAACTGTAGAAGAACTAAGGAAACTTGCCAAATTGATTGATATGATGTACGATAAATTTCTATCAATACAAATCAGACAGCTTTAATATTATTGGAAAAATTAACGAAAAATTAAAATGTGAAACTCTTTTAAGGGTCACAAAATTATTAATAATAACTTCTTCACAGTTGTAAAAAGTCCCAGAAAAAACGTTGCTATTCAATAGCACAGCATTTGTTGTTGTTTCTTTTCCAACTTGGTAGACAGCAACATCTAGACCAAGTCCAAAAACCCAAGCACTGTATTTTCTTTGAGTTTTATACTCCTCTGTTTTCAATAACTTATTTAATGTAAATTTAAAAAAAATATCTTAGTAAAAGTTTTAGATACACACTGTAATTGAATTCAGATTTTAAATAAAAAGTATTAAAAATTCCTTTCACAACAATATATTTATGCTGATACTTTACATTCTTTGACACCTATGTAGGCAAAGTTCCAAGACTCGTATTTTTTGTGATATATTTCTAATATTACATTAAATTCGAAATGTATTTGTTCTTAAACAGAAGGCAATCTACTACATTGACGTTTAAATGCTTAACTTTTACAGACAGTAATTATATGTTAATTACGTTATATTTCAATACATATAATATTTAATTGCAAATATTAAATCTACTCATTATATTTCTCATATTTATAGGAAGTTTTGAATTAAAAACATTTTCTTGACATACATCGATTTTTTTTAATGATAAAATGTCGAGTCTACAACGGTATTCAATTTAGTATTGAAAGGAAATAAGGAAAATAGTGACAATTTTTTTATTAAAGGGGGCGGGGGGGGGTGAGGTAGTACCGAGATAAAAGTTTGAAAACCACTGACGTACATTGCAAATCATCGTTATGTTTTTGAAGTTATCAACTATTATTGGTTAAGTTATATACTATTACTAGGCTCCAATTTTCTGCTCTGTGGTACATTACTTTTCTGAAATAATAAGGTACACCATCTTTAAAATAAAATAATGAGCATAAAAATACCTTGTTTCATTTCCCAAGCTATGTGGAGTCTTAAATTACCTTAGTTTTCATACAGAAACCTTTTATGCAAATTTTGATGTCAGTTCATTTTAATTAAGACTATTACTTTGCAAAGCAATTGAAAATGTGTCAAAAATGTGACATTTTGGTTGATAGTGAAATTATTCTTGACAGTTAAAATCACTTACTGAAAGACTTCTTGAAATTAAAAAAAAAACCGCATACAAAAATTCTAAATTTAAGCAAAGTAATTGTCTTAATGAAAACTTAATTGGGAAATGAAAGGTAGGTATTTTTTTGTAAAAAAATGATACTGAATAAAAATTTAAAATTCACATTTTTTAATTTTAATATGCTGATGAACGACAATAAATAGTTCTGCTGATGCCACAAAGGAACTTGGAGCTTAATGCTGGAGAAGTGCTGCATTGCTTCTACTTGCTGTATTTGCATAGTTTGATAGAAGATATATATAT
>BPLQ01008836.1:1871907-1886067 GCA_021605075.1 Caerostris darwini
ATATATATATATATATATATATATATATATATATATATATATATAATTACATATATTTGTTTTGACTTTTTCTTTAAAAAGTTTAATTTTAATAAAAGCATATTCGTACAATAATGTCTAAAGGATTAAAATTATATGAAATACATACTAAACTTTATCATGATGTAATTTGAATTTAGCCTCAGAAAATAATCGAAATAATTTATTGAACAATATAGTCACATAATTAATTTTAGTAAACATTTATCGAATGCATTATAATATTTGATGATGAAAATGTTTCTTTAATTAAGAGCAACTCTATCTAATTCATTTTATTAACTTCAGAATTATTAACATAAAATATATTTACGTATTTCATAAACGTAGTAGCAATAAAAACTTTAAAAAATATTCAGTAAAATTTATTTCAATATCCGTTAGTTTCAAGAAAACAAAGATTAATGTTTTAGATGTCTGAATTAAATTATTAATTTAATATATCTAAGCATAAGATACCCGTTTAATATTATACACAGCATTGTGTAACAATTTCCCAGTAACCGGTTTCAACATAAAATATTAAGTACTCTAAAGGAACTTTATGGTGATATGCTACCTTATGATAATTACCTATTCCATGTTTTAAAATACCATAAAATGTCTCATTTAAAATATTTATTCACTCTTATATAATATAGCAAATTACTTGTTAGACTCCTCCATTTCATCATATGAAAGTTAGCCTATAAAATTTATCTTTTCATAACGCAATTTTAGTTGACTAACATCCTAAACCGTAATTAAGAATGATTAAAACTTCACTTACAAGATTTCACATACCAAGTTTCAGAAATTTAAAGATCCTTTCACTCAGGTGCCTCAAAAATTAAAAATTAAATGTTATAAGTATGTGAAGTTGATTTTCCCTTTGCTCAGTCAGTATTCCCTAAACGCTTGCTACTTTTGAATCAACCCATATGATAATGTAGACTATGCTCTGGTTTCATTGTTGACTTACTTTGTCCTGATGATATTCCAATATAGGCCTTTATACGGTTGAGGAGCATGCTTCTCATCTTCGAGTCATTTCAGATATCATTCATAAATAAAGCTGTTTCATCATAAAAGTAGTCTGGATTTTATTAATCCATAGTAATCATAGTCATCATCATTTAAAAGAAAAGTAATCTTCTTTCACCAGAAGTTAAATGTTACATTGTTTTCTCTTTATCACAAACAATGCAATGTTAAATTGTTATCAATGTTTTTATATCAGTACAAAACTTATTTAATCTTTTGAATCAACCCAGGTGATAATGAAGACTATATTCTGCGTTCATTGTTGACTTAGTTTGTCATGGTGATATTCCAATATAGACCTTTATACGGGTTAAAATCATTCGTGTATGTCTCTCATCTTTGACTCATTTCAGATATCATTTATAAGTAAACTTCCTTCATCATAAATTATTTTCATCATTTATTAATCTATAGTAATCATATCCATCATCATATGAAAGAAAAGTAATCTTCTCACACTATAAGTTAAAAGTTACTCTGTTTTCTCTATATCACAAAATATGTGATGTTAACTTGTTAGCAATGTTTTTATATCAGTACAAAACCTATTTATTCATTAAATAAAAAAAAATCTAGTTCAATAATGAAGCAAAAATAAAATTTTATTAAAAAAAAACGGAGTTCAGGAATATTTTGAAAAAAAAAATAATAATCATATAAATTAAAAATGAATACTTTTCACTTTGCCCTCAATGTAATTAGACGCCTTTAAAATTAAAATTATTTTCTTCTATTCAGCAATTATAAGGGAAACTTTTCTTACTTCAAAAAAAAAAATCGTTACATTATAAATTTTAAAAATATTAATTATACATCACAAATAAAGATGGTCCCACTACACTCATATTTAATGAAAATTCAGCAAAACAGCAATGCAGTACTTTTACACAAGTGAATGAAATTAAATTAGAGCCAAGCTACAAATGTATGTATTTTTTTTAGTGGCACACTTAAACATGGGTTTGGTTCTTGGATTATTGGGGAAGAGATATGAAGCAGAAAAGGTAAGCAGATGTTTATTAATTTATCTATAAAATTTTTTTTTCTGAAAGAAATTTTCTTTCTATTAATGAAAACTTTTGCAAAAAACTGTTTTGTTGCTTGTTTGAGAAATGTTTTAAACTGTTCCTGTAGTTTCAAAAGGTAAGTTTCAGTAATTGCTTTCCTGAAAAGTATGTTAAGAATTGGTAAAATTATTATTTTTTGCCTTAGAATTCAAAGAATTTGAAGGGACTTAAATCAGAAATTATTTAAATAGAAGAAAATGGATTTTTTTACAGCAAGTTTTGGAATTAGAATATAACACATAAATTTAAATAGTTATTAAAATCAAATAAATTAATTTTTTTACCAGTTCATAAAAACTTGATAGATTTCTTTTATTTTTTTTTATATTTTCAAACACAAATTTTATTTTAAGCTCTCATTTTAAAGATTATTACTTCTAATTTAAAGTATAAAATGTGTGAATTATAATTATAAAAGAAACCTTCAATGGCTTTAATGCAAATATGTTTGAAATTGTAAAGTTTAACTTATTAAAATGCATTTTGTTAAATTAGAGATCTAAATTAAAGGAAAATAAGGAAACGAAAGAGATTAAGGAAATTAAGGAAATATTTTAATCTAAGGAGATTAAGAAAATTATATAATCTGTAAAAATATATAGTTTTTAAAATGATACATTTATAAAAATAGAATTAAAAATATAAAAAGTAAATAAATATGTCGCATAATTTAAACAACGCCTCAAAATTAATTAAACATCTAAAATTTCTAATTCTAAAAAAAAATTATAATGTACAAATTTTAATTATTCAGTGTCACGATATATATAATGTCATCTAAATTGTGAGTTGCATCTAAGTTGCATGAGACTACTATACAAGTTAAAATTACATTTGTTTTGCTTATTTTTTATTGTTAATCAAATAAATCTTCATAAAATATTATCAGTAAGATGAATTATTCATAGTTAAAATTGCTAACCTCTGAATTCATATTTTTTAATTGGCATTAAATTTAAATATTTAAAATTTTTCTGATGTTATATATTACTAGCATTTTAGATCCCTTTTTATTACTTTTGTCTTATCACTTAAAGAGAATTGAGAAATTAAAATGATATATCTATGAAACCTAGTGTCATAAACTTTCTTATTATCAATATTTGCATACGTATAAAATGAGAAAATTTAAAAAACAGATATCTTTCAGTTCAAAAATATCTTTTTCATTTTAATACATGCCATGCTACAATGTAAGAGAATTGGCAAATTTCATTTTTTCATGCTTCTGCATTAAAAGAAATAGATGAGGAGAAAGAGAGGAGAAACAAATAAATATTAAATAGTAATGATGGCATTTGTACATATAGCATAAAAACTTACGATAAAGGGGAGCAATAATACTTAAAGCTATGAGAAATTGGCAGGGGCCTGGCGTTTAATGATAAGTATCTTCGTCAAACTTAAGAAGTGAAACAGTCTATTTAATAGCTATTTTACGTGCAGCAGAAATTAAATGATTGCCCTTTCTGGAATAATGAAATAAATAACTAAGTACGTAGGAATGATTGTGGGTAGGGGGAGTCGAAAATGAGCTTAATTAAATGAGAAATGAATGATGTCGATCAAATGGAAAGATTTTATGGATAAATATAATGAAAAAATTGTGTGAGAAAAATAAAAATAACTGGAGCACGAATGCAATCTTCTTTATAAGCTAAAATAATTTTTTTCTTTAATGAATAGCATTTTTTGTTAGTTTGTTTTTATTAGGATTTTAAAAAAGTTTATGATCAGAATGTAAGGAAATGAATTAGAAATGATGTTTTAAATTTTTATTTAATGTTATTTATTTAAAAAAGAATTCAGAATATGAACTATACTTAATCAAATCTATTCAAAATATATATTGTATCTGCGCTGCTTATGAAAACTTAAAAGTTAAATATTTTCGTTTATGAAATACTACTTTAGATCCATGGTTCTCAAAGGAGGTAAACTGGTGCGCCCTGTGGTATTTCAGAGAGATATGTGTCCAGATATAAAAATAAATATAGTTACTCTTTTTCTTGTCAGTTTTCCATTTCAAAGACAGTTTTAATTATAAACAACTAACCTTTATGATTGCTTTATTTCTTCTTTTATTCACGTAAAAAGTGCCAAACAGCGATAATGCGCCAAAAATGTTTCTGAGAAACTAGGAGCGGTCACTTCCATGGTTTGCTACTAAACATATTAGCGTCATTACTATCTATTTCCATTGTTAATAAAATTTCCATTATATCCTATGAGACTTCACCGTCTGTAAGTTGCGCAGTTGATTATTTAATAATAACTGAAGAAGAACAATAGTACTTATATCCACTGATCGTGCATTGAGGATTAAATATAAATTATCTCTTGAAAAGCTTTTTAAAAGAAGAATGCGTGTAAATATCTCAAAAAGCTTTGAAAATTTCACTTCAATTTTCAACGTCATACTTATATGAATTAGGATTTTCTACCCTCACTGAGTGAAAAAATGATAATTTGCCTTTCAAATATATACCAAAACATTGAAGAAATCGCTAGGACAATCCGAGCGCATGTTTCTCATACACACAAGAGTAAATAAACTTGACTTTTATCCCATTAATTTTCTGTAATATTTTATTTAATTATCATAAATTTATACTTTTATTGTCATGAATTTGTATAGAATGCGCCTACAATTATTTGTAGGACTTTGAGTGCGCCCTGACTTCAAAAAGTTTGACAACCACTGCTTTAGATTATCTCAAGTTGATGTCATTTTCCTTTTTCAGATAAAATATTTGTTTCCTTTTTACTTGTGTTTTCCTAAATCAGTAATTAAATAATTATTTCTGTTATTTTAGAATAAACAAAGGGATATCAGAATTATGTAAAAATATTATTTAATTCAGATCAACATAAATTCCACAATATATTGTTAAAATACCTTTAAAAAATTTAAAATTACTTAATTTTGCGCACCTCTATTGAGAAATAAAATTATACATTACTTTTTAATGGTATTCGATATAATTGAAATTATTAAAATTATTATTATTAATAAAAATTAAGGCCTATTTTGAAATTTAAAAAAAAGAAAGGTTTTCGAAAAGAAATTTAAAATACAAACCAAAACAAATAAATTCAAACCGTTTCAATGTTTTTATGTAAAATAGTGGAGAAAAATAAAAGAATCGTTATTAATGTTACAAAGTCGACATTGCTCAATAGTGCACTGTGGTTATCTGCAATATAATATTAAAAAATACTCTCTTCTTAATTTAAATGGCTACATAAAGCATATATGTTATAAGAAACTAAAACTAAATTAACTTTAATTAGTAGATTATTGATTTATGTCGATTATATTTTGTTATATTGATTTTATACAAAACAAGAATATAGAATTGTTATATTTTGTGTACATGTTCAAATTCTTTTTAGGTATATAGACACTGCGCTTCGCTTGACAGCAAAGGTTTGAAAGATCCAAAAGTTCATGAGACTACCAGGATTTCAGCCCTTTTCAATTTGGGAAGGCTTTATGCTGATGAGGGAAATTATCGGGTATTTGATCATTTTTATTATCATCAGTATTTATTATTTAATACTTTTATAAATATTTAACCAACAGTAATATAAATTAATACAAAGAAGTAAAGTAAAAAAAAAAAGTAAAATATATTACTTATCAATTCTTTAAATAATATATATGCATATATTATGAAAAATATTCAATTTTAAGGTACAGTACATCAAATCTTTCTTAACAGTAGTTAATTATGATAAATTAGAATTTATAGATCTAGTGATTTTGACTTCCAAAATAACATACCTATTCAAACATTCATACTGAAATTGGAAAGCAAAACATCATTTATTTTAGATAATCCTGATATGGGAAATATTAGAAAATCATTACAATCCTAGTAGTGCAATGAAGTCCTACATTGAAATAAAATCCTACATGATGTGGATAGATGCATCAAATGATCAGTAAATATTCAGCGTCCCTATCTGTAAATGAACTATGACAATGTGATTTATTTTAATGAATATGTTAGGCATAAATTAAATTAATTATTAAAATCTTTTCATTTCGAATAAAATTAGAAAATATTTCAGGAGGACATTTTTTTAAATCAATCTCTGTTCCTAGCTTAAGAATTCTTAACAATGATTTGCTTATACAATGTAAATGTACCATTAAATATATCATTAAACATATTACCTTTGTTTCTATAGTAACAATCATCAATAGAAAATGAGAACTTTGACTTTTTGTTTAATGAAACAAAGTGGCAAAAAATGTGATTGCATGTTATAATTTCAGGCTCCAGAATGTAAATATTTAAAAAATAAATATTCATAAATTTGTACACTAGTTTTTAAAAAAATATTTTACAGTAGCTTAAAAAATATGAAACAAATCACTTACTCAAAGATAAAATTCTTAATATAAAATCCATGTACATAAAAGTTTTTCATTTAATATCAAGTATGAAGAGATTCTGACTAAATATATATTTATAAAGTGATTTTTGCTTTAGATATTTTTTAGTAACAGTTCGTGATGCTATGTAATCGTTTTATTGTAGGAAGCTGTTAAAATATACCATGAGGCGATCAAGAGGATGCCACCTTATTACCAACCGCAATCTTTATTCAATATGATGGGTAAGTAAACAGAAAAAAATTCAGTTTTCATAATTTCTTTCGCGTTTTTCTTATGTTTCCAATTTTAAAAAAGGGTTTCTAAATATAAGTAGAGTTTCAAATATTCATCGGATTTAGTTTAAGAGGTATATTAATTATAATTGCATAATTAAATGAGGAATCCTAAGGTAAATTTTATAACTTTAAACTTGATGGGGCAACATTTTTTTCATAAATTATTTTAAGAATCCTATTTGATTGCCCAGTAATATTTGATATTTTATGGAAGAGAAATTGAAATAAAAAACATTAATTATTCTGATAATTCCTACAGGATTCAATTTATACGTGTACTTACATTAGAGTTACGTCATTACACAGTCATAAAAGTATTATTGTAGTCATTGCAGCCACTGTAGTCATTTGCGTTATAAAATACTACAGTGGAGAGGAAGAAGTATTTATTTAAATTTATCAAAAAAATTTTAAAAACAAAACTTCCTCTTAACTGTAGTTAACTAGGTTTATATTAATTAAAACATTTTTTCCAAAAATTTGTTTCACATTATAAATCTCTATGTAATATAGAAGATTATTATTATTTTTTTTTTTATGTTTTGTTGCGGTATAGGGAGACCATTTTTAAATATTATTCATCATCAAACAAAGTATTTCTTAGTATTTAAAACTCGGGAAATATATACATTGTAATGGTCAAATAGTAAATTAGGAATGCTTTACTGATATCATCTTTCATGCATAATCTCCGAAAAATATCCATTAGTTCATTTGAGCAAAGTAATTGAATTATCTCTTTTAACTGCTAAGCAAATGGGAGTTTCCAAGAAAATATTGATGTTCAAATGAGGGCTTTATTTGCTACGTTGAAGTCGGCCTTAATTACAAGATTTATGCTATTAATTAAAGAACGTTCCTTCTCCTCTCATTAATGACAATAGGAAATAGAAATTACTAAATAGATGTATGCCATTCATAGATTCATTTGATGCATGAAGCAGTTTAAATGTGTACTATATAATACAAAGTAAATCGTAGAAAGTGGGATTTATTTGTTGCATTAATAATAGCCAAAATTGGTATATCTTGTATAAAATGAAAATGAAAATTAACAGTTTTGTCTACTTCAGAATTAATTTGACCATAGTTAAAAGTTTAAATTTTCATATATTACACATTTAAATATACTTAACAATAAATATCTTTACTTATCAAGCAAACTAAATTTAGATTCTTTCATTTTTTTAAATTTCTGATATGTTTTTCTCTGAGCTTTTATAAGACACAAAACGGGTTAAGATATAATACAGTCTAACCGCATATTTGTAAGTAGTGATAAACAATATCCATAGTAAATAAGAAATAATTTTAATTATAAGCAGAAGTAAACATCATGTTATTATTGTTCTTATAAAATCAATTTAATCTAAAATATTTACCATTAGATGAATATATTATCTAGAATAAATATTTCTACCGTTTGTTAACAAATTGTGAATTTTTTTACGACGCTATAGACGCTAAATAAACTTAACAAATATTCTTAAGAGTATGTTGCTTATAACAAAAATTTGTGTTCAGTATAAATCTATATATTTGTATTTTTCATATAAGGTTTATCGTTATTATTAGGTTTCCCTTCAATTTTAAATACTCAAGAAAATAGATATTCTATAGCAAAATATGTATTTATTTAGGTGAAGCATATTTCAAGATGGGTAGCTTCGTCAATGCTGAACATTGGTATAGAGCAGCTCTGCGATCTAAACCAGATCATATTCCAGCGCATTTGACTTATGCAAAACTGCTTATGAAATGGGTAAGATATAATACTGTATAATTTTTAACTGTTTATAATATGAATTAGGATAGGGTTAAAAGTATACAGTTAATTAATATATTGCATCTTATTTTAAAAATATTAATATTTTACAAAAATTCAGCAAATTTTTGATTTAAAATTAGAGGAGATAAGTTATTTTTCGTTCGCTTTTAAAATCGAAAGTTAAATCGCGTATGTAGTTTTGATTTTAGCTGACATAAGACTATATAAATTAATATAATATTTTTAAGAAAGATTTTATTTAAATATTTTTTTAAAAAAACAGTGATCAAATCAGTGGTAAAAATATTTTAAATGAAAGTTTTTTTTCTTCTTAAAACTTACTAAGATGATAAGACAAAACAATTTAAGATTTATTATGAGCAATTAAATTTATTTTAGATTTAAATCTATCAACTATGTCTTCAACGAAAAAAATAGGACAGTAATTAATTTTTTTCATGAATATCGTCCAATAATACAAAGATATTTATTAATAATCTGATATTTTAATAATTATATAATTCCTAAGGTTTAAAATTTCTTTTCAAAAAATGTGTGTTAGAAGATGTTAGGTGAATAATTTTAAGCTTTAAATCTAAATGGATTAATTTAGTCTTTCGTTTTATTATTGATTACGACTGGACATTGAATAAGGGAACAATATTCTGAAACATATATTAACGAACACATTTAATGAGCTTTGCCCAAGTTTATGAGAGAGCTTAACGATGTTGTTTTGCTTGTAATGATCTAATTAGACAGAGATTTATAGCTTTAGGAGGACTCATTTTCATTACTAAAATAATGTTAGTCCCAGTTTGTGTTATAATAATTTGGAATATTTACCACTGAATTTTTATTTCTTTAAACACTAACATGCAAAATTTAAGCAACGATGTAATATTTTAGCAGACACCCATGAAATTGTAGAGAAGGACTAATCAACAGTAAATAATATCAGGAACAATACGTCATTGGTGAGGTGAAGGCACGAAAAACGTGTGCGCAGGGCAAGACCATAATAAAAAGAATAACGAAAGTCGCTAGTTCAAGTAAGTTGGTACATGTAATATGGTTAAATGAAAACATTAGCAAGACTTTACATGCGGTGGAAGGAACAGCAAGCTTCAGAAGAAGCGTAGTTTGAGGAGTCTAACCTCAGAGTTTCAAATTACAGCTGTAAGCAATGTTGGTAGTCATCAGCAAAGGAAAACACCAATGGCGACCGATATATCGTAGAAAAAAGAGATCGATACCAGTCAGGGGACAACAAGTGTCGCTCTTTATTGAGACCAGATGCCTTAATAAAGGTGGCCTATTCGACCATCGTCCTGAATGCCGCACCAGATTGATCGCTGTCCATCAGCGACATTGTTTAGACAAATATAAGAAGCGCAAAAACTGGACATCTCGTCAATGAAGTGGTGTTTTGCTTACAGATGAGAGTCCTTTCAGTGTCATTAGCAATTCTCAACGCCAGCTGATATTCAGTGACGTAAGATAGGGTTTTATCCCGCTAACATCAGGTAAAAAAAGACTGTTAATGTAGTCCTGATGTGCTTATCTGGGGTGGCATTATGATAAGCTGTTACACTGAGCTCCCAATTTTCGAGGAGATACTGTTACCGGAGACCACTATTGTCAGTAAGTTATCTTCCCCCAAATGGATCTTTTTTGTTGTGTCATTGGTGTAGGCTCTTTTTATGGATGATAACGTCGGACCACATCGAACTCGTTCTGTTCAGAAGCTTCTAGAAAGTGAAGACTTCACTAGTCAGAGTAGTTCCATGATTTGAATGTCATAGAATATGTATGGGATGTTTTAGGAAGACTAATTACGGCACGATTTTGTCCGCCAAAGAACACCCAACAACTGTAACAGATTCTCATGGAGAAATGGGCACTCTTCTCTCGACAACTATTAAATAATCTGCTCTTGAGTAAGGAAAGACGGTGCCAATCAACCATTGCAGTTAAATGAGGTCATATTCCTCATTAAGAGAACATGATTTGTTGTTCTCTCATTTGGGTAAACAACCATTCATACCAGCGCTATATTTTCGATAATGTTTGTTTGTTTCTTTTTATTTGATTCCATACTGTGTGTGTTCTGTTAATTTTTACGTTAGCATGTTTATTTATCCTTCAGGTACAAAATACTACCTAAGTTGAATGTTCTTGCGTAGTTGTGGCAAAAAAATAATCATTGCTTAAGTTTCGCTCACCAGTTTAGATTCCTAAAAATTCATTTTATCAAAATATGAAATCTTTGAAAAAATTAAAATAAATTTTATGCTAAGCGGAATTTTACAAACTTATCATTAGTATAGACGTTTAATAATTTAATTTTTTTTATCAAATTATAACCAATTTTTGGGTTCACAGGGACGTCTAGAAGAGGCTGAACACTGGTTCTTGAAGGCCAAGCATATTGCGCCAAATGACTCAAGTGTCTACCAGCACTATGGTAAGTGATTTTGTTTCATGTTAGTTAAGTAATTTAAACGACCTGACTGTAGAGTGAATTTTAAGGACAAAAAATAAATTAAATAAATAACTTTTTAAATAAATTAAAAAATGTATCTAATTTAAACTAAATAAGTGATAAATTAAACAATTTTCCTTTTTATTTCAGGGCAATTTCTCGCCGAATGTGATCGCCATAACGAGGCAGCAGATGTCTTCATAAAAGCAGCACAGTTTGCATCTGATGAATATGAAATTGTTTTTAATGCTGCTAACACTCTGAGGTGTGTATTTTTCTTTCTAGTTATTGCAACCTTCTTTTTTCAGTGACTTCGTAGCCCTCTTCCATGGGAATTCAATGATAAATTAAAATACTTATTGAAGAAACACCACTACAATGAGCCAACATTATTTCCAATGCAGAAGAGGGGGGAGGGTAATGCCTTCCGGGAGGTCTTTTACGGGTAATTGCTGCCCAAATTCTAACTGAATGGGAGAAATTCCTGGAAACCCATCAGCTGCTTGATGCAAGGCGAAATATTCTTTTCTAATCCACTTGTTCTTCAAAGCAGTGACTTTACCGGACCCCACCATCGAATTAAACTTGAGTCGACTAACCTGTGAACTATGAACGCTATCATGTCTATGTGTCTGACTGTAAATAATTATCTATTTTAATGCATTTTCAGAAGAATCAGAATGTTTATATTTAGCCACAAAACATCTACCATACTAATCATAATCTTATTGATTCGTCATATTCGTGTATAATATGTATGATTAATAAATAATCATGCATAATATCTACATTTTAATAAAGAATTCCTTCATCTATTCCTGTTTAATTTCTAAAGATGTTAACTGGAGCAAATATTAGAAGAAATTTTTTAATCAGAAATCTAGATATTAATTAATAAAAATTAATCTCAGAAGTTTTCCAAAATAATTACGCTAGCTGTGTTGTAAGAAATAATTACTCAGAAAAAGATGTTTTTGATTAGTTTTCCTCTTACATTTAAAAATATTTGCAAAAGTAAAATGGAATTCGAAAAGACCATATTTATGTCGTACGAATTTACTTCCATAACAATTAAGAAAAACGAGATGTTTCGTTAAAAAATACATAAATATGACAAGGGATTTAATTACACGATTCATTTGCCTTTGGAGTATTAACTGTAGAACATCAAAGCTTTGTATAAATTAGCTTTTAACTTTGATTTTTTTTAACTCGTAAAAAAAATCTCTCACTCTTTCATTTAAAAAGTTCTTTGGTTTTCGTTTTGTAGCATGAGAGAAACCTAGTAAATCTTTTATATTTCGAAAAGATCTCATAAATGTTTTTCTTAAATGAAATACATTTCATATATTAGGCTTTAACTTTTATGTTTGTTTTTTAAGTAAGTTTCGTTTCTTAAAATGTAGAGTATAAAAAATGAATTCGTATTTTCGTTTACGTATTTATTTTATTTATTTATATATTTTTGTTAGTTCCTTAATATCCGAATCTAAAATTTTCTTGTGTGAATGTATTTTTATATTAACTAAATAGATATAGAGATGTTACAAAAGATATAAAAATATATATATATAAAAGATTTTTAAAAAAAAGCACTGAATTTTACGGCTGTATAAATAATATACTGTAAACATCAACTCGTTTTGTAATTGTTGGCAAGTTTCCTTCGATTTTCAGGTTCATTTCCTTAGTTGGATGTGTTTTGCAAGAAAAAAAGCTTTTTTTTATCATAGTTGTATAAAGATTTTATATTTAAAATTATAAATTTATACTGAATTTTTATCATCTTATTAACTATTCATTTTATAACTATATCTGCCTTTTTCATTGAATTCGACTCTTTCGTTACATAGGGAAAAAAAATTCAAAATATTTTTTTTAAATATTCGCTTGAATATTTGTTTGACTTTTATCAAACTAAGTTAAGAAATAAATTATCATGCATTTTGGTTTAATATATTATCCTAAAGCTGTAAAGATAGTCATAGTCTCGTTTCTAGATATTTCTTTTGTGCCACAACTAAAAAAACTAATATAGATTTTAGCAAATATAGACAAACTACCGATGTAGAAATTAACTTTGTTTTTCTGCATCGTGAATATGAAATATCTTTCTCTTAAACATTCGCACGGTATGTACTGTAATTATATATTTAGTTTTCATATTTTTTTAATGAGTTGATGTTGGTGTAGGGAACAACATTAACTAATTTGCAGTTTTATATTTGTTTTTATTTACAACTGCAATCTCCATAAATAATTCTCTAAAAAAAATTTATTATTTTTTTTTTCTCTAAAATATTTATTATTTTTTATTTCTCTAAAATATTTATTATTTTTTATTTCCTTAATATATTTATTATTTAAATAACCTGAATTTTTCAATAAATTTCTTTTAATTGCACATAGAAATAAACCAATAGTTGTTAAGAAAGTTACATTATTCTTGCAATGGTAGATTTTCATCTTTATAGAATCGATTGATGTTGATGTTGTAACAACATTAGCCAATTTACAGTTTTATATTTGTTTTTATTTATAACCGCTATCTCCATAAATAATTCTCTAAAAATATTTATTATTTTTTATTTCCTTAAATATTTATTATTTAAATGTCCCTCAAAAATATCCTGAATTTTCCATAAATTTCGTTTAATTGCACACATAAATAAACCAATAGTTTTTAAGAATGGTATATTAATCTTGTGTAAAGGACGTAGTATTAATTGTGTATTATATAGGTATGTAGTACTAATCAATACGATTAATCTACAAGAATTGCGGATTTAATTTTAAAAAGTATTTATTAAATTAGATCTATCAAGAACAGATAAGGGTTACAATTTTATTTTTTCTTGTTACAGATTAAACTTTGTGTATTAAAAAACCTGATTTTTGGATGAGGTTCACATGCGATATCTTAATATTCAGAAATCATTCAAGGGGTAAATAGTTGAATACGGTTGCGAAACGCTCCGAAATTGCGTCATACGTCTCAAATGTCACTCGCATGTGATTTAACTAATTTTAAAGCTGCATTTGAACTTAAATCACAAATTAGAAATCCGAGTTTCTGGACCAATTCAAACACACCT
>BPLQ01008836.1:1886467-1904222 GCA_021605075.1 Caerostris darwini
AAAGGTACCACTTAAACGGAGAACATTTTTGGCACGGAAGAACTCTCCGGATCAAAAACTTCTGAATAAAAGTTCAAGACGATTGAATTGGATGCAAATTGAATTTCTGACTGAATATATACTGTGTCCTCAGCAATAACCCATTATACTAAACTTAACGGAATAGCTATTGAAAAATAGTAAGAAGGTTTAAAGTTTGACTGAGATTCTTCATCATAAAAAATGAAAAGATATAGTATGCGATCTTGAAGTGATTTCCGCGTTGGGGTTTGGTAGAAAAAAAGGACTAAAAATAAAGTAGACCGATAAAAGCCATCAAACAACGATTTATGGTTTGGTGCATTTATTTCAGATTATTGGCAATTTTTCGACTTTCTGAAAAGAGAGGGTTTTTTTTATTTATTTCCATTAGAGACCCCGGTCGTATTTTTATTTGAAATTAGAATTAGGTTTCTTAGATGTCTTTCAGTGAATAATGCAAGATTAATTTATTTACTTCAGACTTAATGCTGGTATACCGTTGAGAGTTGGGGAAATGTTTTTCATCTTTACTTCTAGGATCCAAATGAGAAACTGCCACTTAAGTGGTTTTCGTATTTGTGTTTGAAATAGAACTATTTACATATTTCAAAGAATCTTTTTTAAAAGATTTCTCTGGTCTGCTTTCAAAGAATTTTTCTATGGTGATATGAGGCTCTGGGTTTAAAAATATCTTTTTAACGCATGTAATAAATGAGGATTACGATTGTACTCATTAGCTCAAAAATAAGTTCCCCAAATTAAATTTCTTCTTCCTTGAAAATATTAAATATCAATATCTTTATAATTTTTTAAAACATTAAAATATTATCTTTCTATTATTGACATTCTTTTTGTTATTAAGGTTTAAAATATGAAATTTAAAATATTAATAATAAAATTTAACTATTAAATAGAAAATAGTAATTATGATAACTTCTATTGATTGCTAAATGCGTATAACTTATACAACTTATAACTTAATTTTTATTTTATCTAATTAGAATTAGATAGTTTTGGAAACACTAAAATCAAATTATACATACTTCTACAACACTTTAGCGATAGCTTTCCGTAATTAGAATAGCTGCAAAGTTTTTCTTTAAAGCCATATGTCAAATGCTCAGTGAAATTGACCAATCCTTATTTTATTATATACTTCTTTTACTTCAAATCATTAGTTTTTACCAAATTATTAGACTAAAATAATCTCTCTCAAACATATTTTTGCATTTTAAAGGTTGATGCAAAATCTTTTAACTAACAACGGGCATAAGAAGCAATACATTCAAAATGACTTGATGATGAATACGAAATTAAAGTAAAGTATCTTGTATTGACAGTCCTATTGAGAATTCTTCGGCTTTTTATCCCTATAATAAGTAAATGCAGGGCACTTAGTCCGAAAGTACTCCTGGGAAGTGGACTTTCGGAGATCCTTTTTTGTGACTTACATAAATAGAACGCAACGTCTATTCCAAGTTATCGAAATATATCATTAGATGGTGCATTTGCCTTGGATCCAGTTATCTAGCTAGCAGTAATAACATGGTTTATAATATACTGCTGTACGTATTCATTTATAATAAAGCTATTCTCACAGTGTTATAATTAATTTCTTTTGGACTTATTCAAGTATATCATTTTGGTTTTACAAATTTATTTCGAGTTTTACGGATTTCCTAGACAACATATTGTATAAATGTTTAAGTTAGTCTTTTTATCTCAAATGCAGCTCTTGCCGTTCAACTTTTTGAAGTTTGTGTTAGTCTAATAATTTTCAGTTTCGTTACTGCAGCTTATGCGCACTTCAGATTTTGAAAAAAATTTTTTAACATGTCTGAATGTGAGGCACTTCAGTATTTTGTACTGCGAATGTCGTGATGGTTTTCGTGTAGCCAATACTTTTGTGCATTTTGTTTATTTCTGGTCAATTGTCTTTTTGTTTTAGTATATATAAAGGGTGTCATAAAATCACCCAAGAAGTAATGCTTTCAATAAAGGGTACAAGATTTGTTTTAAAAAACAACTTGGTATACTCATTCCCCGAATACCAATCATTAGGATGCATTTTGAAGGGAAATCAGTTCTTTTATTTTTAAATATTCCACACTATTTAGAAATTTAGGATTTCAAATCTTGCTTGAATTTTGGGATATATATATATATAAATTGTGAGTGTCGAAATTACTCGTGCAGTGCCGATTTATAATAAAAAATGTTTTATTATTTAGTAAAGGGAATATTTTGTTTAAACAATTATCAGATATTTCAAAACTTCTTGAATATGGAACAGGCACAAACAGTATTCGTTCACGCAAAAAAAAAAAAATTTTTTTTGGCCTTTTTTTCGAACATTTTAAAAATTAAAGCAAATTATTATTTTAGGTGCTTTCAAGTATATAGTATATGTTGAAGTAAAATTTCAGTTTGAAATTTTTATTTTTGATGTGTAACTCTTAAAAACGACAAAAAAAACTGTTGGAGACTTCTATTACCGAAAAGAAACAAATTTGAAAATTTCGTAAAGATGGTAAAACAATAATTTGTTTTTTCAATTCTGTTCTACCATACAGCCAATAATTTAAATATTCACTCTTTTTTCAACGTACATAATCAAGCTCAAAGTAAACAATGTATTTAATCAAGCAGTAGCATACCTCAGCTCTTATGATTATCGATTCCTTACACATCATTTCAAAAAAAAAAATCGAGGATTAATGCTCTTACAATTGGAGAACACGTATCAACAGATACATTACGAAATGCAAACAAAAAAACTTTGCTTCAACAGAAAAGTTGCTAGAACAAAATATTTCGTGAAAGAGAATTGAAGCAGGCACTTTTTAAATACTTATAAAGGCGTACGAATTCTTCCTAGACTCATAATATATAAATATTCAAATTTGGCATACACCGATTTTAAATCTTCACCAATGAGAATTGTGGAGGTTAATTTAATAATTTAATTTAATGCAAATTAGTCTCTTCACTTTCCTAAAAATTTTGAGAAATTTGTAAAATTGCAAGCCATTCATAAATCCAAAACTAGAATCTTGTCCAAATCATATTAATCATGGTTCATCTTAATGCGTCTCTTCTGTGTGCATGATTGCAAAATTTGATAGAAACTTAAACGTGAAACTCTCATTTGATAATTAGACATATTTTCCTGGTTGATTTGTTTATATTTTCATATGCCCTTTGAAGTGTTATATATACTCCGTGTTTCCCAAGTAATTTTGCAATGCGTGTGGTTGACATTTAACGTTCAGACCAAAACTCCATTCATAAAATCTATGTCTGGTATTGCTCCATATAGCTCCACCTGTCTATATTGTTTTTTTTTCTCTGTCTTAAGGCATCAAATTGAACCTTAGCGAGTATTCAATTTTTTTACTGCTATAATAAAAATTATTAAAAGATTTTAATCACGAGTCTCATTTATCAAAATTTATTATAAACTTAAACAAACATTATCTCGATTTCAATCTAGAATTGTTTTAATCAATTTTATAACTGGCCCCTCAATGAAATCCTAGAAAAACCCAAATTTTGACATTAAAACTCCCTATCACAATTTGTGTGTTATATTTGTTAGAATGAGTGTAAATCTTTACCAAATATAACTTTAGGAACTGCGGGGACTGTACATAAAGTTAGATTATGTACTTACACCAATATTGATTTTTTAAATAAAAAACTACATAAATATGAATGCTAACCTCATACAAAACATTTTTGTAGGGCCTGTAACGATATAGGTTTTCATCCTGTAAATATATATATATATATATGATAATTAAAATGTTTTAGTTGAAATACTCTCAATTTTACCAAAAAAAAAACATTTCTAAAATTAACCATACAAATAATTTTATGTAATAAAAATTTGGTGCAAAATTTAAAGATTCTTGTGATGTGCAAATGGTTAACACGAACCAAGAAAAGTATTACTTTTAATGTTTCCCGAAAAATAAAATGCAATATTACATAATACAAAAATAAATTTTGAAAATATTCTTATAAGCAATGCAATTCTTTAAGTTTAAAAACAGCTTTCGATTTCATAGAAAGAGTATGAAATACGTAAATCAGTATTTAAATAAAGGTTGTCATCTGGTTATCGGATTGTCAACAACATACTGGCAAATTGTTTACCATTTCAGATATGAGAAGATAAAAAAATCCGTCAATAAAACTTCTGTAGTATTTTTAGTGCATTTTTTTTTCAGATATCATTAAAGAGGCTTATCATATTATTATCATATTTCAAAGAAAAAAATGTACTTAAAGTCTGATAAAATTATATGTGGTGATAGTTTCTATCAAAATTTGTTACATAATATTCAATTGATTGATTGAATATATTGGTCTAGAGCAACCTGGTGGAAAACACGATGCATTTCCCAACTAAGAGATCTTGTTTTGAAATCCCACAAGCAATATATAGTAGAACCAAAAGTCCTTATGAGCGCAATCTGTAAATCTTTCCGGTGGTACACGAGGAGGTAGGTGTACGGAGCAAGCTGGAAGATGCTTGTTCCAAGTTGACGATGAGTCAAGAAATTCAAATTCTTTTAAGGTAGTGGCAACATTACTTGCATGATGAATTAGATTCAAGAGAACATAATCATTAATGAAAATGGTGATTCAATCAAGCTTTGAAAGTATCAATCGACAATTCCATCTAACAATGGAATTGTGGATTGCTACTTTCAGAGATTTTATTTCAGTCAAATAGTAACACATTTTTCTCTTTACAGGCAAGCAGGAAGGAACGATGAAGCGGAGACTTATTATCAGATTGCAGTAAAACTCAAACCAAATGTAAGTCGACCTGTTATGGTTTAGATGATAGATCGAAAAAGCTGAACATTTGACCAGCGAGTAAAATATTATTATTTTTTTCTCAACTGCTTTTTGTAACATATCAAAGTCACATCATAAGTATTTATTTTTCTTTGAAGGAAGTGACAAGTCACATGAATTTAGGAGCAATGCAACACGTGAATGGAAAACTCGAAGAAGCCGAATCATCATATGTAGAAGCTTTGAAATTAAGACCCGATGATGTAATCACCCAAAACAATCTTGCGAAGCTGAGAAATCTTATCGCGCGTAAGCAGCGGATTAAGGAAAGCAGGGAGCAAAATGAAAATGAACCGTGAAGAATTTTTTGATTTTCGTTTTGCCAAAACCTCAATGAACCAGAAGTTTGGTGAAACGAAAATATTAATTCCTCTTTAAAAATCATTGGTGTATTGAAATATTTGTGTTGATGTGTTTTAAACTCATCTCAGCGATGCAATCTATTGTGGTGATCTCTTTGGCATGTAAAGTAAGTTAAGTATAGAAATGTCACAAATGTTTTCCATTAATTGCTTGTGATTTTTTTTTGTCGGTGTAAACATATATATTCGTCGTTTGTCGTTTCGATCTTTGTTTATCCGATAAGTGTATTTGTGTGAAGCACATGCATGACAAATTTTGAGGCTTCATCAAAAAGATCTCATTACTCTAAAGAAATCGTTTTTCTTTTTTCTATTTAAGAGCCATGTCTTTCACTTCTCTATGAAGTTTAAAAATACTGTGTGCGAGACTTTTGAGGCAAATCTTATAATACAAAGTCTCGCAACACACCTAAGCTTTCCATTCAAACTCTCTTTTTCTCCACTGCATTGTTTCTGAATTCATAGACTCTGGAAGCAAACACATGTATGTAATGTTTGAGGTCGTTAAAAAACTCCATGATCTGAACTTTTTATGAACAAAGCAGTTATAAGTGGTGCAACAAACTTTAATTTTGTCACTTTATTATATGTTTATCGTTCAGCTATATAAAAAAAACTTTGAAAGGAACCAGCTATCCCTAACAGCAAGACTTACTTGAAATACAGATGAAGACGTGGCTCCCTTTAATGAATGCATAACCTGCACTTCTCTAATTGTATACACATCCAAATGTAAGTGTTTCACCATAATTTATCTGATGTCCTTTCAAAAATTTTTCGTATTAGAGATTGCAATGTATCTAGTCATGGTTATTGTTCACTTCACATACAAAACTAGTTGTCCTCAACAAAGCACAACCAGTTTGAAATATCTTAGTGTACTAGAGTGAATACCCATTATCGAAGGTGTTTGAGCCCTTTTTTCTGTAAGTCTGTAGTTTTCAAATAAATACTTTTGATGTAACTTAATGGTTATTAGTGATGCATTTTTGAAAAGCAGAGGAGTCACGATATTGATTTACCAAAGATACCACTAGTCTTAAAACGGTATCCAGTTCTGTTTAAAAGTGGCTGTGCAATGTTGTGGGAAACAGCATTTTCATTTTTAAATATGTATTTCAAATATGAATAACCATTTGCACCACTTTTTTATTATTTTTCTCGCATTTGAATAACAAAACAAATTTTTCAGTGCTAATTGACTGTACGGTGTATGGCAAAATTATGATAAGCGTGCCGAAAATTTTGCGTGAATCGTAAATATACCTGTTGCATTCAAAATTTCTTTTAAGTTAATGCTTTTCTCATAAAAGTGCACCAATTGTATGTAAAATATATATTACACTTGAATGTCATATTATTTGTATGCCTAACTGAGCAAAACAAAATTGCCAATGCACTTCTTTTACACTATTTGATTAACCTATCAGGTATTGTCTTCCTGTCGGTGTAAACTCAATAGTCAATTAGATGTCAACCATCATTGGAAAATCGAGCTTCGGTTAATTTACATAAAAATTTATAATAATTAAATTTTTTTATTTCGTAGTAAACCTGGCATTTTTGTTTGTAAAGTAAATCGTTTCTCTAAATGTATCAATGAGTGTTTATTGAATGAATTGTTCAATGTTTACAATGGTATTTGAAATAAAGTAAAATCCTCATTACTGGTAATCAATAATCAATCTGTTTTGCTACTGTATTAAAAATCATTGTAATAAATGTCCAATAATAAATGTTGTCTTATTATTGTGGAATATGATATAAACTGGGGCTTTATGAAACCCATGTTCTCTGCACTTCAATTTAATTTATGGTAGTAAATGTAGTTAGATTAATCCAATATTTGTGTGAATTAATCTTTGCCACTTCCAGCAATTATTTTCATTACATTTGCCTTAGTGTTGCAGTATAGATGCGGATGTATTATACACCATTACGATTTGAAAGGTATATTCATTTTTATTTTTTATTTTGATAGCTATTTTAAGATTCTAAATGATTTATTGCACCTGGTAAAATGCAGCCTTACTTCAGTACGGGTACATTTGGCTAAACTGAAAAATCCCCCCGCTCTGAACAATGTTATTTTATGATTTTAAGTATTTAAAAAAATCACATACGATAGATTACTTAAATTCACTTTCTATTTTTTATATTCATTTGAAAAACAGGACTTTTTTTAAAGTAGTTCTGATTTGTTTAAACAAAATTTTTTATGAATTGTAAATTAAATAAATTTGATTAAAAATTAAATCATATTTAAAATTTCACTTGAAATTCCTGCTAACATTAATTAAAATTGCAGTTTTTGGTTTATTTTATATATCATTAAAATAATCAAAAATATTTTGAAGAGAAAAATAAAATTAATTTATAAATATGTATAATAACAATTCGTAACAATTTAATTTTTAATTTTTAACAATTTAATTAAACATTTAATCTCACTTAAAATTTTGACATTCCTGCTAACATTAATTAAAATTGTAGTTTCTGCTTTATTTTATATATCATTAAATAATCAAAAAATTTTGGAGAGAAAAATAAATAAATTTATAAATATGTATAATAATAATTTTTTTAGTTTAAAAACACGCGAAATATTTATAACGAGAGCGTTTTAGAATAGAGTTATACATCGTATAGGCAGAAGGAAAATGAAAAATATTTTTATTAAATATATTTAACTTCTGAAATGGCCTCGTACCAAGAAGATTTTAACGTCACAAACCTCATTTATAAATTCATGTCGAAAATAAATTATAAATGTTTACAAAAAAAAATTCTGCGACTGTTTTCTTAATTCCTTTCAAGAATTCAAGAAAATTAAAATTCTATTCCCTCCAAAACTGAAATGCATGTTACAAAATTACGTTTGTTATTAAATATTTTCTTAAAACTCAAAAGCATACGTGAAAGATGGTAAAAAAAAAGTAATGGCTCTGAAATCCTTTACTTTCCGAAAAGGGATTAGAAAGTAAAACATTCATCTGATATATTTTTTATCTTTATTTCTTGAATTTCCATCCCTGAAGGGTATTAATTCTATCTCCCAGATATATCATGTCTATTTGATAAATGAATATAAATGTAGCTCTTTAAAAGATAGAGTAATACTAAATGGAATTTAAAACAACAGTACGACTATAATTCATGGATTTTAGAAAGGTGCCGCAACCGTGTTTTAAATAATGATCAGAAAGAGAGGAAACTGGCGAGAAGCAGTTAGTAATCAATCAGACTTATAAAATATCGCGATGAATTATTGCACAAGTACTATTTGCAGGAACTGAATCATTTTGAAGGTATAGTTAAGTGGAACTTGCAAGCAAACTTCCTCTTTACGTTTTATTAATTATTTATTATTAGTTGGGAATTAATTCAGATTTTTTTATGTCCTTTTATTTACTAATTCCTTTTAAACAATTAGTTTAAACATTATAAAATATCTCGATGATTATTGAATGAAGGAATATGAAGGAACTGAAAAACATGAACGAATATTAAGGAACTGAATTATTTTGAGCGTATAGTTAAGTGGAACTAGCAAGCAACATCCTCTTTATTTTTTATTAATTATTTATTATTAGTTCGGAATTTATTAAGATTTTTTCTTGCCCTTTTATTTACTAATTTCGTTTAAACAATCAGTTTACACATTATAAAATATCTCGATGAATTATTGCAGAAGGGCTATTTGCAGGAACTGAATTATTTAATTATAGTTAAGTGAAACTTGCAACCAAATTAATCTTTATTTTTATTGATTCTTTATTATTAGTTGTAAATTAATTAAATTTTTTTTTTCTTGTCCACTTATTTATTAATTCCGTCTAAACAATTAGTTTAGACATTATAAAATATCGCGATGAGTTATTGCAGAAGTACTATTTGCATGAACTGAATCATTTTGAAGGTATATTTAAGTGAAATTGCAAGCAACTCCCTGTTTAATTTTTATTAATTATTTATTATTTGTTGGGAAATAATTAAAATTTCTTTTTTTCCTTTTATTTACTAATTCCGTTTAAACAATTAGTTCATACATTATAAAATATTTCGATGAATTATTGCAGAAGTACTATTTGAAGGAACTGAATTATTTTGAACGTATAGTTAAGTGGAACTTGCAAACCAAATTCCTCTTTATTTTTTATTAACTATTTATTATTAGTTGGGAAATAATTGAAATATTTTTTTGTCCTTTTATTTAATAATTCAATCTAAACAATTAGTTTAGACATTATAAAATATCTCGATGAATTATTACAGAAGTATTATTTGAAGGAATTGAATTATTTTGAAGGTATAGTTAAGTGGAGCTTGCAAGCAACTTCCTCTTTACTTTTTATTATTTATTTTTAGTTGGGATTTTTTTTCTTTTCCTTTTATTTATTAATTCTGTTTAAACAATTAGTTTAGACATTTTACTTATAATAAAGTCATATATATTATTTTTAAATAAAACTTAAAAGGCTATTAATAAGTTTCATTTACTAGATCTTAAAAAAAATGCATATTTTATTTCAAATTTAAAATATTTTTTGGTTTTATTCATTTTATTTAGTAATATATATTTTTAATCTTACATTTCATTTTCTTTTACATATTTATGTTAAAAAATAGTCTTTTATTAAAGGAAATGCAGGCATTTAATTTCTCCCAAAACATGTAGCATTTCATAAAATTCACCACTGTCATATATCCTTATCCAAAAGTATTCAACTAGCCTTTATTAAGGTTCATTTAAATTATACCTTATTTAAGCAGATCGTTCCCATTTAGTTACATATTTATATACTATAAGATATGTTTAAAGAAATTTGAGTTTTATAAACATTAATTATTACTCAAAACTATTGTAATCGAAGAATTTTTGTCGACGAATTCAAAAATGTATCCATTTTGTCTAAATATTTACGAATAGTGTGGTATGAATTTTATCAGTTGCAACTTTAATCAATTTATATTATTTTACTCAATAAACTATTCAGTATTTTTTTAAATATACAGTTAAATTATTTTCAGTATTTTTTGTCTTCTTTTTTTTATGTACTATTCCGCATCTATAAGAGTTTTTAATGCTTAAATGAGTTGATTCATATTGATGTTTGTATTTCCTATTCACTTTTCACTATATATATGCAACTTTGTGTTGGCTGTGGAATTATATATATATAAATATAAATGTATATGTTTATATGTGTATGTAAAGATGGCTATGATTGTTTAGTTGCTGTCTATCGATTAATATGCGTAAAACCAAGGTACAACAAATTTTATTGAAATTTTCAAAACTTATTATTATTTCCTCAACATCTTCTATTTCAATAAATTTACATAATTTTATATAATAATACATTTAAAAGTTTATGATACACATATACTCATTGTAAATTTTATTTTCTGAACAAATAAACTGAATTAGTGACTTGAAATGTTTTTGAAGAACAATTTAGAAATGTATTTAATGCGAATACGTTAAATTGGATTAGTTTGCGAAGTATTAAACCTAATACAAATCAACTAAAGTTTTTTTAATGAGATTCAATAACAAACCTAATTTGAATAGTGTTTATAAGCTGAACAATTCCTTTTTGAATTAAGAAACTAAGAAATCTACCTTAATTGAACATTATTAAGGTCTATTTTGATGTTTTTGTTGTACTTTGGTATGTGCAAACATTGGTGAATGTGTTACCTTCCAATGAATTCATGAAAGTTGAATAATGCAAGTTCAGTTTATAGGTGTCTCAAACATTAGTAGATAGAAAAATGACATAAAAATAATCCCATAAAATATGAAAAAAAAAATAAAAAAAATGTATAAAAATGTGAAAAATATAGAAATGCGAGATGTTAACATTAGTTCATATGTCTATGTATTATATGTGTATAAAATGTGCAAAATATGTGTTTAAAGCTATTTGTTTTGTTTTATTATTTTTTTTAATTTGGTTGCAGCCCCTATATTCATGTTCACGTATGGATATCTGCACCTTCATGAATTTTACGCATTTTCCTTTAATAGTGTGATCGTAGTGGATATGTTCCATTAATAATTATAACCTATACTAGATGTGTAAATTGATGTGCTTTTTAAAATACATTTTAGCTCTACTGTGTATTAATTTATCATTTCAATCTTCAAGAGTAGATTCGAGTTTTGGAGTTGGGGGAAGACATAAATTAGACAAGTGAGGTAAAATTTTCAAGAACAGTTCAATAAGTCGCAGAATTTTATGTTATTTTACATAAAGTCTAATTTTGAAGATACCTTGAAAAATTAAATCATATTTTACGTATGTTATTACTAGAGTATTTTTATCCAATTAAAAATTATTAATATTTAAAAGATTACTTACTTAGTAAACTATTGGTTTTTAAACCAAAAAATTCCCTTGAAAATAATTTAGTTTCGCTGTTTATTAAGTTTTGTTGTGCCCTACTTCTAAATCTATTGCTTTTTAATCGTAATTTAAATTAAATTATTACATTTTGTTATGTCATACTGACATACTTCTAAAAATTTTATTTTTAAATTTTTAAATAATTTTAAAAATCTATTTGCAATACACTAGTCAATATTTTAATCGCGGATTATATAATAATTACAAATATCTAAAAAAATACGGTTAATGTACTTATTTTCAAAAATTTAAATTATTATACAGTAGAAAAAAAATTATTATTTCGTTCCAAATTTGCTGAAAAAGAAGTGTATTTGCCTGTCTTTGGTGAAAAAAAATGTAAGAAATTAAAACTATTTTTATTGGAATTAAGGATTACTTTATTTTACTTAATTTCTTGACGATTTTTGAACTGCGGACTGTTCTTGAATTAATAAATGTCGAATTAGATTGGATCATTTTGAAAAATTACACACTGAAGTACGAATGGGATAAAACAAAATTGGCATATATAATTAAATAATTCTAAAATTGAAATAAAAATACACATTATATAAAATTGAAATTGTCAGTCATGGTCGAAAGAAAGAAATTAAAACTAAAGAAAATGACATACGTTACAACCTGAGCTTATTACATGCAACAGAGAATTAAAATTGTCTTGGCTATCTTTAGCATAGAAAACATTCTTCAATTAAATCAATCCGACTGACCAATCATTGAACAACAGGATTGTTTGTCAATTAGCATGTGATAATTCTTTCCTTAATTGTGTGTAGCAATCACTACAATAAAATTATTGCAAAATTAGGATGCGTTTTGTCTTATTTAGTAGTTTGTAGTGATTGATTGAGTGAATTTTCTTCACGTTTTATCTTACAAAAAGATTAAACCATTATTAAATGCAAAATAAATCATGACAATGGTAACGTTGAAATTTTAGTTTTTAGTTCATGCTCTGAAAAATACAACTAATAAAAGGAGAAATTCAGATTTTTTTGAAGTTTGTAAAATAGCTTGTTAGTCCTTATGTTGAATAATTTTGGCCTACATTTTCATTTTTGCAATAAGTAGATAAACTAAATTACGAATATATGTACAGTTGTACTATTGTTTCAGTATTGATTGGAACTGAATTGAACTGAACTTTACAGAATTTGACAAACTGTATCTGATATACAGTTTCAATGTAATCAATTTTGATTGCAAAAAGACATTTGATCGAGAAGCCACTTAGGTCATCAAATAATATCTAAATAAAATATTTTTTAACTAATTTCGCAATGCATGAAATAATTTCTAGACAATTCCTATAGTTGTTATTCTTTCAGTTATTCTTCTTTTACTTCAGAAGTAAACTTACACTGAATTTTTAAATTTGTCTTTCTTTTGAACTTATATTCACAGTTCTAAATGTTGCCATTTTTTTAATTCTTTTTTTATTTTCCAAGATTTGTTTCTTGGAAATAATATCTTTGAGTTTAAATAATCAGAGACGGGCACAATCATATTATAAAATTAATTAAAAGTCTAAAAATCATATTATAAATTAAATCATCTTAATCTTTTAAAATCATATTATAAATTAATTAAAAGTTAAACTAAATAAAAGTCCCACATTAGTAAAAAAAAAAAATAGACATGAGTAGATGACAGAACATCCATAGCCTCCTTACAATACAATTAAATAGTTCAATAAAAGAGTAGAACAATAAAGGAAATATTTTCTGTCCACGTTTATTGCTAGAGTGCATAGAGAGCAAAAATAAATATTCAAGATATAAATTAATGCAGATGGTCCTTCAAAAGGCATTGTCCGATGAACAATAAATACGCAGCTTCCCAGGTATGCTTGTACAAATAATTATTCTTTGGTATATTACTTATCTGTTAAGTGCCATCCAGAGTGCCGCAGAATGAGGTGAGTCCATCATTACACAATTTTCAGCTATACCATTGGTGATGTAACCAGTGAGTTAACATCTTAATACAGGGATGGTAGGAAGTAAATATGAACATTTAAAAATTCTTAAAAATGATACGCAATTACATTAATGTTCATTAATGGCATTGTCAGAATACGATACTTTTTAACAGCAAAAAAAGTTCGCAGTTCAAAAATTTACTGGTAGAAAATTCTAAGACTAAGATCACTTCCGGAAATCTGAAAATTATGATAATTATAAAAAAAAACTGACCAGCACGACACTGACAGTTACTCCCTTCTCCGAAGATGACAGTTTGATGTGGATTCTTGAGTTATTTCAGTCAACCCTACTTCTTTGAAACTCTTCCCCAAAATAATTTGTGAATAACTTGTACAGTGATAGCAGAGGATTATCTAGCTCTTCTGTGAGACTATGTAACACTGTCTTTGCGAGAAAAAATGTATCGTCTATTTAAATTTTTGTGCAAGAAGGAGGAATCTCTCACATAACCAATCCAATTAAGACATTTCTGATCGAGACCTTCAGTTTGGAAAGATTTATTAGTAGGAACTGCAATATTAAGTGGCCATCTATGCCACCATACAGAATACAAGTAATTTCTAGTTGTAGGGCTATGTGAAATCATGAATGTATGAATCAAGTACTTCCACATTGATAAAACTGAAAAAAACCATTCAGTGGACATGTTGCAGTGCCACGTGCTATTGCTCACATCCAATATTTTATCATGTGGAGGATGCCATGTGGAATTATACACGATATATACCATGTGGAATATATTGTTGATACACGAACGCCAATAAACATATCGTTAATCATATTCAGTATATATGTATTTGTATTCTGATTCTATGTTTATGAAAGTGGCTTATCTGACAAAGCTACAATTATTATAGATAACATATGTACTATACAGTAACTATCGGTGACTTTTTGAACTGCAACTCTTTTGCTGGTAAAGAGTTACACATCATGACGATTTTTTTTCATGTTGTTTTTCTTTTTGCCTATTTTAATTATGTAAGATATCTTTTGCCTATTTTAATTATGTAAGATATCTTTTGCCTATTTTAATATTTTATTTTATGTAAGATATAATAAAACATTTCAGATATTAGACACCAAAAAGAAACACTTAAATTTTGAAATTATCCTGCCTAAACGTCTAGCATTCAACTGAGGTAGATATATCATTCAATACTAACACGTATTGAAACATTGTTCACATCTCTGAGAGGTTTGTTTTAAAATGTATTTAAGAAACACAGCTAGAGACAGCTTCTAACAAGGACATGACATTTGATATTTAAAATACCTATCAATGAAATATAATTGTTATAAATTTATTTATTTAAATAATGAGGAAATAAAGAAGACGATATTCAAAATGCTTACTTTTTAATAGTTTTAAAATAATAACTACAATAAATAAACTTTTCTTCGAAACATTATTAAAAATTTTACTGTTAAATTGAAAAATTTAAAGCAGATGCAAATAATATTCATATATTAAATTCCCAAATAAGTTTGAAAAAGAATGAAAGTGCGGAGGTTAAATTAATTTTACATTTCTTTTCTTTTTTTATAATTAAGTGAGGAAAATATATTAAAATTTCTTAAATAATTTGCAGGAATAAATTAGAATAATAAAAATTGAGAAATAATTATTTGAAGTTTTAAGTTCAAATCAATTATGTGAATGCACCGATGGCTATAAAAAACATCAATTGTATGAAAAAATGTATTAACATAGCATGTTAAATGCTTGAAAAATTAATTTTTTTAAAAAGTAGCTGAAGTCATTGTAAAATTAAAATTACATTTTCGCAGACGTTATAAATTTCAAAGACGTTTTTTTTTTTTTTTTAACATTTTCTGTTATGACTTGTAAAAAATTAATTCATTTTGTTTATTAAAACAACAGTATTCCATAAAAATGCATCGAAATCAGCGTAAGCAATTATGTTTTAAGAAAAATAAATGACCCCAAAAACAAATAATCACCTATGAATTATTCAATGTGGTTAAAAAGTTTACAAATGGTAAAAAGGAATAAAGCAATTATTAAAAGATTTATGACTACACCAATAAATTTTTCATTCAATTACAAAAAAACTGACAGAAAATAATTATTATATTTCTGAACTTCCTATAAACCCACACAAAAATTAATTGATGATTTATTGAATAGTTTTTCAAAGAATTAAAAATTTATTATCCTAAAAATGTGTGTTTTTAGAAATGAACATTTGTGTGGTGTAATATTCTATATATTATTAATATTCAAAAGAATAAAAGAAATATTTAGTGCAAATATTTATAACAATGCAAAGATACTAATAAAAATTAAGGTATAAATTACATATACTACATTAATTTTTTTTTTCATTCTACAAATAATAATTTAAAGACTAATATTTATTTCTAGCTTTGTCTAACTTCAGTAAATAACAAAAATATTTTAATTTAATGATTTTATTAATGAATATATATACATAAATGAAGTATATAAAATTAGATATCATAAAAATTAAGAGAAAAATATTTTATATATTATAAAAATATTTATTAATTATTTACTATCTATAATTAATAACTATTAATTATTAATCACTTACTATCTATTATTAATTCTTTTATAAAAATATTTTATAACAAACATATTTTAAAAATATCGTCGATTTTCCATTTCCACACAAATGCAATGGTTATCTCTGCCAAAATAATAATAATAATAATAATAAATAAAAAAACAGTCAAATACCTATTTAAAATATCCTCATAAAAAATTTACGAACCCTAAAAGAAAAAAAAATACATAAAGACATTAAATCAAAAACGTGATAAATAAAAAATATATTAAATAAATAAATAATGCAATTAAATCTTACCATGAAAAAGTAAGGAGGAATTAATAACAAATTTAATAATTTATTAAATTCTAATTATAAAGAAGCTTGTTAAATAAAACAACAAATAAAAATATGAAATCCCTAGTACGGATTTCCACGAATAAAGGAAAATACGGAGTACCCCGAGTAAAAATGCTGATAAAATAAATAGATTATTTATACGGATAAAATAAACAAATTTATTCTCTTAATTACTCTGTGTTGTAATTTTGTCATAAAATTACGATTTTTGGAAAGTTAAAAATACTTAATTGAATTATGTTCCAGGAAAAAATGTATTGGAACTAGAAAAAAAATTGAATATCATAATGTTATAATTTTTAAGTTATAAAAAATACTAACACAAAATCTACAGTTATATTCATAAAGATATTATTATTTTAGCAATGTAAGTATGCAAGTAAATGTCACTAAATTTCATTCCATTGCCCCAGTTTTCAATAAGCTACTTTTTGCAGAATCTCTTTTGTTTAAATATAACACATTTTAAATCCAGGGGCTACTGATTCACACATGTTTTTCACTAGAAAATGTGCAACAAACAATAACATCAAAACTCCTCTAAGATGCTTTCATGATAATATATTTTTTTACGTTCTAAGAAATTCTTCTGAAAAATATTCTACCTCTAGCCAGCTCGAATATCTCTCCAATATAAAACGGAAGAAATTGATCATCTAACTGCAAATGTACATAAATTTAAATAAATATCTACTTAAGCATATTTTATCGAATGCGATATACAGCGAGATATAGATATATATTTTTTTCCTTTTCTTCATTTTGAATATACACGCCTAGGCTGGATATGCATTACTTTAATCACATGTCGCTTTCTACTATCTGCGTTTTCATGGGAAAAAACTTGACTTGATTAATCTGAAATATTCTGTCAGGTGACATTTTTATGAAAAAAATTCAAAAGCATTTCAAGGAATAAATCTGATACACTTTTCATATATCTGGGTAACGAAGGGTCTATAGTAATCAAGGACATAATCAGTAAATTTATGAGTAACTAAAATTTTTGATAACATGTAATTAAGAAAACATACTACTGTGCCCAAAAAGTAAGACCAATTATTTATTTTTTTCAAAAACTCTTTATTTATTTCATCGCCTTCAAAGTAATCCCCTCTGGACACTACGCATTGAAATTCCAACATCATCAGCAAGGTTTCTAATTGTAAATCGACGGTTTGCAAACATCAAATATTTAATTCTTTGGA
>BPLQ01008836.1:1904622-1946004 GCA_021605075.1 Caerostris darwini
TATTGCAAAACTAATTGCAAAATGGCAATAAACTAAAACAGATTTTTGATATTAATTATATATTTTGATGTAAATTTTAAATCCTACATATACATACGTTTATTACATTAAGATCGTCATTGTAGCATATTTAATGTGAGGATTTAGCACATCTGTAACGATATGCAAAAATTTTCTATTGTTTGTGACATTTGGCATTTAACTCATCACGTTAAATCAAAGCTCATAAAAAATTTTTTAAGAGAAATGGGTAAAAAGGGTATCAATAATTAGTTTTATTCTTCGTTATTTAAATTATTTTTAAATGTTTTTTTTTTTTTAATTTTTAGCAATATATACATAGATGCAAATTTATCTTAGACAACTAATAATCGATAATTTACAAAATCATTCTATAGGTAATGAACAAAATGATCCTATAGATAATATACAAAAAGATATTAAAGGAATATTAAAATGTATATTTTTACTAAAGGGATATAAACTATTATTTAATATTTAAAGTTGGCATAGTTACTTGATTTCAGAATTGCCTTTTCACTTTTATTGAACGACAGTTAAAACAGAAATTATTATTAAATTATGTAAAATAAATTGGAAAAATTTATAATCACTTATTATTTAATTAAAGTACTTCTACTATAATAAACAATGTCTCATTGTAATTGTATTACAATGAAAATGTGGAAAGCAACATTTCAATTTTTCCAACAATTGTGTTCATTAAAACATAAAAAGAATATTGACAAATAAATCACTTATCTACGGCTTATTTCATATTCCGAAAAATATTGAAGACATCATAATTGTGATCCCTTTAAGCTTTGAAAAAATATGCAATAACTTTGGGATTCATTACATATAGAATTTCTCGAGGGAAAATGTCTGAGGACTCTGAGATTCACTATAATTTTTATTTCTTTTTCCCCTACCATAACTCAATCGAAATTCTATAAATCCCACTTGCACGCTATGGTCGATCCACTCTACAACACGACCAGGGGAACAAAAATCGTGTTCTTTTGATGGTAGGAGTTGAAAGTTATCGAATTTTGATTTCCAGGAAAATACTTTCAAGAAAAGAAATACGAAACAGCGACAATAATAAGAAAAATATGAGGTTATTTCCATCGTTGCCATATGCCAAACCGCATCTGGTTGCTATTGAAGGAGCTCTTTTTGAACTCCGTGAAGAAGTAGAGTTTGCAGCGCACTTTAATGCGATCAATGTTTACTGACTAGTGTTGATATTGAAAGGCGTTAGGTTATAAAATTCGAACCTTTTAATCTTAGACCATCACAGCTTGCTATCAAATCAATTTTCATTTAATTCTATTGATCTGTATATTCTGCGTGTTATTTGATTATTATTTTTCGATTTATCCTTAATTCGCCAATATAGAAGATAGGCAATATATTTTATGTTTTTTTGTTCTCCTTTTATTATGATATTGAGTTTTATTCTTTTTATTTCTTTATACCTGAATGATATTATAAATAATAACCCAATATTTTGATTATTTACCTATTTTTAGGAGTTTTTTTGAGTATTTTATTTTTTTATTTTTATATTTAAATATTGCAATTTAATAAACCTAAAGTTAGATTTAAGAAATCATACATTCAATGAAGTTATTTTGAATTTGGATGCATAGCTTGTATAAAATAATTTTTAAAAATTTAGCAATGAATTCAAAATCACGTATTTATTTCTTCCAAAGTTTCAGGATAACTCTTTTCCTTAATATGATGTTTAAAATGAACTTTTCAATAAAAGTAGTTGCGTTATTTCTCGTATAACAAAGAATACTTATAAAATAACCAAGAGTTTAAGAAACTCAATTCAAAACACTCAAATATCTTTATTTTTATGAAATTCTGTATTAAAGGTTAAAAGGGTTTGTAAATTTAAATATATATACTTAATATCTTATGGATTTTAGTAAAATTGTGAAGCCATAATGATTTGAATCATAAACCATTCTTGAACTAAATAAGTGAGTTGGATTTGATATCTCTAAAATAAATTATAAAATGGTAAATTAAACCAAATGGTTTATTTTTTAAGCTAATGGTTTATTTTTTAAAGCAATGAAATAATGACAATTTAACTTTTCATGAAAAAAAGTGGGCGGTGAGAAATAGTTTTGCAATATAGTATAAGTGTAAGAAGTTTTCTTACAGTGCTTATTTATAGCTAAAAAAAACGTTCATAATATTTGATGGACGTGATGGCCGTATGAATAGCGCTAATGGCCACAGGCTTCGGGTTCGATTCCCGGCGGTGCCATGGTTGTCTGTAGTAATTCGGAATCCACTTTAAACCGTAGATCCCGGTCTAATATGATTGTAGAGCGTTGCGCGTAGGTCTGACAACCTACCCCGTAAAAAGTCAGTATCACGGAACCAAGTCAGACTTCTACCTATGGGTGCCCCATCACAACAGGAGCTACCCCGCTTTTCCTCCTTCCATGAGACTACATGGGTTCTTGGACTTGGTCTAGATGTTGCTGTATACCATGTGGGATAAGAAACAACATATTCTTTAATAAAGAGCGCATTTCGTGAGAACAAATTTCAGAAGTCAAAACACTATTTGAACTTCGAGTTTCAAAAATAATTATCTAAATATTTATAAATTTTATTTAAAAATTTAAGAACTTATAAGAAAGGAATTTGTTGAAAATTATTCGTTGAAGGTAAAATATAAATTTATGTCGGGATTTGCAAACGTTTAAAAATGAGAATGTTTAAACTGAAAAGTTTCTAAAACAATTTTTACAGTGGATAAAAAAGTATTGGCAATTGCCTATAAATGATCATATTTGCTAACAAAGTATGTTTACAAATTTTACTTTAACATAGCGATTACAAAAGGAGAAAAGACAAACAAATAAATATTTAAATGAAAAATTCGTTATTTTTAGTCAAAATCTACGAGAAAATCCAAAATTTACGTGATAAAAAAAGTATTGGCAAAATTATGAAATTGACAAAATTATGAGCGAAAACAAAATCAATATATGTTTAGTACTTTATATGCATACCTTCTGCATCTATAACAGTCGTAATCTATTTCTCATAGAGGAAACCAAGGTCTTTGTTGTATTGTTGGGAATCTTGTGCCACTCTTGCAAGAGTAAACGTTTGAGGTCGTCTTTACTTGAAATTTTACGTTTCTTGATTTCTAGATCCAGCAGGTGCCATAAATTTTCAATTGGATTGATGTCAGGCGATTGAGGTGGGGTTTTTAATTGGCGAGGAGCATTGTAGAGTCATTCACGGGTAAGATTCGTTGTATGCTTGGGGTCATTGTCTTGTTGAAAAACGAATGATGTTCCCAAGCCAAGATTTTGGGCACTGATTTTTAAGTTATGGCGCAAAATGTCAATGTATGTACGTGCTGTCATAATACCATCAATAAAATGCAGTTTGCCAGTTCCATTAGCTGCCATACAGCCCCAAACTAAGATGCTGCCTCCACCATGTTTTACAGTAGCAGTTAAATGTTGCTTTTCCAATTCAGTATTTGGCCTCCTCCACACATATCGTCGTCCATCACTGCTGAAAATGTTAAACTTTGATTCGTCGGAAAAAATAACTGTGTTCCAAAACTCTTCAGATAAATCAGAGTGGGATTTTCCGAAATCTAACCTCTTTCTCCTATTTATTTCCGAGATGAATGGTTTCTTTCTAGCTGCCCTTCCATAATAACTTCTCTCGTGTAAAACATTCCGTACGCTGAAAGTCTTTTGCGAAGTGAAAGCAACATCTCTAGCTATCTGGTGTGCACTTATTTTAGGGTTTTTCTTAAGCTTGTTAATAATGACACGTTCTTCTCTTGTAGAAAATATTCGAGGTCGTCCACTTCTAGTCTTATTTTCCGTTGGTACCGTTTCCTTGAACTTTTTTACAACACTTCTGACAGTAAATAAACTTATATTGAACTGCACTCCTATAGCACGATAAGGATTTCATTTCTGAGCCTAATAATCGTGTTTTTAACACTAACGTCCAACTCCTTCGATTTCGAAGTCATTTTACTGCAGTAATCGCAAAATAATGCATAGACACTTTTGGAGTAGTTTTGCAGACTTTATACCGGTAGAGTTTCTTATCAGTCGAAACACGTGACTTCAATGTAACAAAATTTGCATAGCAGTTAAAACTTTGCCAATACTTTTTTGACATACACATTTTCGTTTTTGAAAGAAAAAATCGTAGAAAATGCAAATTAAAATAAATTTTTTACTATTTTTATACATCTAAGATGACTTGTATTTAATTAAGACAGCTAAAATTGCATAACATTTTATTTATTTGTCAATATGAATAAATTAAGGCAATTGCTAATACTTTTTTTACCCACTGTATACTGAAATAAAAATGCAATTTGAAATTTCTATATTTTTTAAGTGTAGTTTTAACTGTTTAAGCTAACACTTGGAAACGGAAATGAAGCCTTCAGTCTTCTATCTCTAAAAAGAAACGAATTTTACAACTGCATAAAGCTATTAAAACATTTAAATCGAATTTCAGTTTTGATTGGTAGGCCTTGTACCATACCGTACAGTCAATAATTAAAAGATTTGGTTCTTTTTCAATGTTACTTAATCGCAGCAGTCCACCATCACTCCTCAGCTTTTACGATCGTCGTCAATTGGAAAAAATAAATTCGAGGATTAGTGGTTCTAAAATAGCAGTTCATCTTCAGAACGTTGGAGTACTGTCAGCTTCTCTTCCGAGTAGCTAAAAGAAAATATTCCGTGACCGAGAAAAATCATCAATTACGCTTAGCTTTTGAAGGAAAAAAAATCTACACCATGATTTTGAATTTTGAGAAAAAAATTATCTTCTCTGGCGAGAGTTAGTTCAACCTTTTTGGGTCTGATGAGCAAGAAATTTTGGAGAAATCCAAACACAAAATTGCTTTTAAACATCATTTTCCAATACTGAAGTGAAGAAGAGGAGGTTCTGTACTTATTTGTAATTGCTTGACTGCCTCTGCTGTAGAACATTTGATCATTATTGATGGGATAATTAATGATAATATGTACATTGTCATATTAAAGACTAATTTACAATCAAGTGTTGCAAAAAAGGGGTTCAATCGTGATCCTAAGCATAGTACATTAAACACTAGGCTTTGGGTGTTATACCAAATATACCAAAATTTATGGCTCACGCCCTGACGCTCGGTACCATAGGTTTCGGATTTGAGTGCCATGGATATTTGTAGTGGTTCGGAATCACTTTTAAACCGTAAGTCCCGGTCTGTTTAGCCCTCGTATGCACAAGATGACCGTAGAGTGACAAATCAAACCAAACCAAACCAAACCATCATCGGATATTAACCCCATTGATTATCTGTGAGATATTTTAGATAAAAAAATAAGATTAAAATAAATTTCTAACAAACATATAAAAATTACTCTTCATGAAGAAGAGAATAGTATTTCGAATTCAATTACTCCAAAAATTACTAAGCGGCATGATGGACAAATGGCTAGAGCTCTGGCCTTTAGTACTACAGGCTTCAGGTTAGAATTCAAGCGGTGGTATAAATGTTTGTTGGTGATTCGAGATCTACGTTAAACTGTAGGCACTGGTCTAATTAGCCAAAAGGGTACAAAAAATGACCGCAGAGCGGTATACCAAATCTACAAACCAAATACAAACTGATCAAATCAATACCACGGAAATCAAGCTATTATAAAATCTAAAAGACGAAACCAGTTGAAAATTATTTTCACTATACGAATATTTTTACATTGTTACATAAATAGTTCATTTTATTTTTTGTTCTAAATTTGTGGACGATTAATTTGTATTGATTATAATTAAATTTAAAATACTCAAATAATGTGAATGTAAATGCGTATACTAGTTTGCTTTGTTTAAAAAATTTTACTTCAAAGACTTAATTTTCAGACACTTTTTAAATACAAATAAAGGTGTGTGAATACTTTCTACACTCACTCTAAATGTTATAAGTTTCGAAAACTTCCTAACAACCACAAGTCTTATTTAAGCCATCATTTTGAACGTTGAAATTGTTGAATGAAATGTATTAAATGATACTGAAAAACAAAATGTTAGCTACAAATTTGCACAAAACAAAAGCTCGAATTACATTTATCGATTGTATGGATTCTGTTGAAGATTGATAAGATACAAAATCTACTTTAGGAAGTACTGCTTAGAACTAATTCTCTTGGGAGGAAATTGCATCTGCTGAAAAAGAACTAAATCTCTGGTACATCCCAGGATCGAAATTTATAGCGATTCTGAACTGACATAAGGTTTAAGGCCTGTTAGGGTGGTCTGATGGCCAATTGGCTAACGCTCAGGCCTTTAGAATTACAGGCTTCATTTTCGAATCCTGGCGGGCATGGATGTTTCGGATTTTCGTGGTTCAAAATCCACGTTAAACTGTAGATCCCGGTCTAATTAGCCTAAAGTGTGCACAAAAATTACCGTAGAGTGACAAACCAAGAAGTATGCTAGGATTTAAAAATGAAATCAAAACCATTGCACTGCAGACAATGTTTAAATAGAAAAGTTTAAATAAAATGTATACCATCTCACTACTATTGTAATCATATTTAAAATATTTTTGTAAATACCTTCAAAATAACTATTCTAAAAATGCATTACATTAGGAAGAATAACTATTCTAATAATTCTTCCTAATGTCCTATAAATTCTAAGCAATATTGTTTGGGGTTGCAATACTAATTGAGAATAGCCAATAGTTTCGAGTAATATTTCTTGCCTATTAAACTTTAGACACACTTAATATAATCAATGGAAAACGTTTGTAGTCAATTTATTCGGTTTAGACAGAAATATTTAAGCTGCCATACATTCAGGCGTTCGGGAATGAGTATGAAGTGATTAGCACAACAATTCAAATGTTATGAATTTTAATTCAAAAATTAATATAAAAAAACTTTTAGAAATTATTTATTATTCAGCAACAATTTCATATATTTGTAGATTTTTTTCATCACAAATCTCTGAATCTTTTATTTATTATTATTTTCTATAACTATTTTGAAACATTCCATATTAAAATTAACTGTAATTTTTTTATTTTATTTTGTGAGAGATTTGAATTTGTTTGAAAGTGTTAAATCATAAATTACCAATAACTCATAGAAAACCATAACTCACTACCAATAACATACCATTACCAATAACTCACTACCGCTCTAAATTCTTTGATACCACAGATTTCAGGTTCGAATCTTGGCGGTGGCATGGAGGCCTGTTAGTGGTTTGGAATTCACATTAAATTGTAGGTCTCAGTCTAATTAGCCTAAAGTGTGCACAAAATGACATTAAAGCGACAAACCAAATCCACATCATCGAATATCAATCCCATTGAGTATTTGTGAGATATTTTAGATAATAAAATAAGATTAAGATCAATTTCTATCAAAGATGTAAAAATTATTCTTCAAGAAGAAGGAAACTGTATTTCTAATTTGTTTACTTCAAAACAGTTCAACTTAATATACGAAAATTAACAATCTATTATCGGAATTATTATTAAACCGTTAATTATTATTAATTACAAATTATTATGTTTCAGAATCCACATTAAACTGTAGGTCTCAGTCTAAACCAAACCAAACCAAACTGCTCTAAATTAACAAGTCAAAATAAAGTTTAATAATTAGGAATATAATCCGTATAAAAATTATCCACGGTTCTATTATTTCAATTTCTTGTAGAAAATTACTAAAAAATTTTGTCCTTCTAAATAAAATGTGCAAATAAGCGACAGCCCCTTTCAGTTATAGGTGTCTTTCTCTTTAAAAAACGTACTGCATTTCCTCTTGTCCATAACCGTAGTAAAAGTTGAAGGGATTGATTGTCAAATATATATTTGCCGCATCTATGCCTCCCTGATAGAATCGATCCCCAGGAGCTGTAAAGATATGCAGAACCATTTTAGCAGCTGTACTGGGGAAGATCTCAAAAATCCACTTCAAGTTTCGGGAGCGAGAATGATGTTTATCAGATTTTGACGGCAGGATTCACTCCTGTTGCTATGGTAATGAGCGAACATGTCATTGTAAAATAGCTCTGGTTTTCCTGGAACAGTTAAGCCGCAACAAAAGATTTGGGCAAGAAAAGGAATATTTCCATTTTGAAGAACTGGGTTCCATCGAATTAGCGACATCTGAGGAAATTGTCTATATGCATATTTACATTAAATATTCCGCTTTAAGAGGTAGCTATAACACCTGAATAAGTTATGAGAGTTAATCAGATGCATTGTAAGTTTTTCTAAATATTTCATTTAAACACCTCGGCCTATACTAGACCTATAACGGCTACAAGAAAAGGGCCACTTTCAATGGTTTTAATTAATTTAAGTTTTAATTATTGTTTTAATTTCTATTTACAAGTACTATATTTATACAAATACAGATCTCTAGATTATTATATTTTATTATTTACAAAAAATGAAAATTAAAGATTTTAATTTGATTCACAAATGCAGTTCACTCCAATAGTGGAGATTATCAGAGTTCTTGAACCTACGAAGATTCTAATTGCCTGGTCTGCTGCAGACCATAATTATCACACGGCGTGATTCACGAAACCACAAGGGGGGGGGGCACACTTTGAAAACAGATGGAAACTCCGGTCTATTCAGTCATTTCAGAGAAAAGAAGAAAAACAACACTTCTAGTCGACTCGTCGCAGAACTGTCTTTCTTCTACAAAAACCACCCTTTAAGAAAATCCGTGAAGAGGGGGTCAGCTTCCCTTACTTCTCATTGGAGTAGACATTTCTCACCTCTTGGTCAATCACCATGGAACAACTCATGGTGTAGTCCATATTTAATCTGTAATTGTTTCGATCCCAAAGACAATCGCTAATTTCATGAGTCTCATTATACATGTCTCATTACACACGTAATATATGTTATATTAGTTTTGAGTGACAGTTTGTCCTCATTGGTAGCAAACACTAATTGCATTTAATACACACCCACATTACTGCTTCTCTGCTATCGAATTTGAGGGATGTGTTATTATGTACTTGTCAAAGAACACAAATGTTTCTCTCCTGGGAATGAAATGCCAAAACTCTCTCCGTGAGAAAATAATGCTGCACAATAAATTAATTTTGTTGCAAGTGCAAACTTTTTACTTTGTGATATAAATAGCAGTTCCTAGCACACGCTACAAACAAGAATCGAGCTTTTACCTAATAGCATGATTCCTTTGCTCGCTCTACAAGTAGATTTTTTTAAAGGTCTTCGAGGAAAGCATTATTCTTGTCCCCCCCCCCCCACACACACACATACATCAATCTTCGTAGAAAAAAGTTGATCTACTGAAGTGGTATTACATATTTTAAAGTTATCAATAGATTAAGGAGCTTATAGAAATGTGTAAATGCAGCAAAATCTCCACATTTGAAAAAAAATAATTGAGACATTTTTGCACTTTTTAATGAGAAAATACTCATCAATATAGCAAATTTACATTTCGTGGTGGTTTTCCTTTGTTTTTGTGACTAACATAACGATTAAAATGAACGAATGTATTGAAATTCTCAAACGTATAAAAAATTCTATCTTCTCTGCATATTTGAATTCGATGGAATAATAAGACTGTGGTTCGCAGATGACGAGAATCTTTTATTCCCACGTATCCATTTCACGTTATATATGCAATAAAAATCTCGCCACTCTTATCTTTTGTTTCATATACACAGTTGAAATATTATTCGAATGAAGAAAAAAAGAATCTGTGCGAATTTTCAGTAGGAAAGTATGTATTTTCACAGCAAAAGAATTACGACACATTTTAATGGTAGGATTTAAAATGTTTGCATGTCCCTTATACATATTTTGTATATTCTAATGTATATCACATTATTTTTGTATTATTACTCAGAATGTTGGATCTTAAGCTTTTTGAAAGCATAAAAGCGAAACCTCTTAGACACCTGTTTCACACCCACACAGCTTTCAGAAAAACAAATTTAAAGAAAAAAAAACCCTCCCATATTTTCTTTTTTAAAGGAAGGATAAACAGAAAACCTTCCAATAAATTTAAACTATGGCCTATGGTTTTTATTGCATATATATTCTAGCAACATTATGGGTTTAAAAGATGAAAACAATATCCGATTATTCATTGGAATGGATAATTTAAAAAATAAATAAATAAAAAACTGATTTTTCCTTTTTTAAATCAAGAGATATAAAAGTGTCAGCAATCAATAATGTCAGCAATGTCAATGTCAATAATGTCACCAATTCTTTGACTATCCACTTTTTAAAATTATAATACAATCCGCTAACTCAAAAACTGTTAATAATTAAACATATTCTTAATTAATTTCAAGAAGTCTTTAATTTGTACGATATCTAAAATAGCAGTGATAAACAGTCTATTATATCTCGGATATACTGAAAAAAATTGGACATTTGATTAAAATATTTGGTGAGTTATCACTTCAGTACAACTTCGTTTTATTACAAAAATTTCTAATTATTTTTAAAAAGTAAAAATAAACAACAACAATGAAAAATGTAGTTCATGAAATTATGAAATGGAAAATTTATGAAAACCTTTTTATGACATGCATATAAAAGTTAGCAGTTTCAGATGTAGAACTAATTTAATTAACACAGTTATTGGTGCAGATATGCACCCTATAATAAATATAATGTTGATTTAGTGATTTCCCGCATAGTACATAGATTTTTCTTCAATAATATATCATTAATTCCAATTAAATTAGTTTTTATCACATAACACTGACAGAAACGGGTCAAAAAAATTATTCAGTTCATATGAGAGAATTAAAAATGCTACCAGAAGTAAATTTCAATTCAATTAGCTGATTAGATTATTTAGATTTCTGTACAGGAATAAATTAAAATCTAACTAACTCTTGATTAGTACTCCATTTAAATCATTTCAATGGCATAATAACTATTACTGATTTAACTATTTTTTTGTATGCAGCACAGATTAACCAAACTAAGAGCTTGCCAAATCAGTCGGCAGAAACGTAACACCTCCGGATTTCGCTGTGCATGAAATGAACCTTAATACTCACTGATCATTCTGATTATTTTGCACACCCCTAAGCGATTATGGCAAATCTGAAACGCCAAAGGCGTCTTCTGAGCAGAATTCCTCTAAAACCATTATTTAATGAATCGACAACTTGGAAATGTAAGGATGCGAATGTGCGTCAGGAAGAGCTGGCGGCTAACTCTTACGGCAGATAAGCTTCGCGGGAGCTGTCCGCATGCTTCAGTTAATACTATAATGATGGTAAAACGTTACCCGACCTCCTTATAACCGAAATTTAGTATGTATCTCGAGAGAAAATTGACGAGCAAATGTACTCCGAGGACCACGTTAGAAAGTAAATAAATTCGGGAAGGATTCTATCCGGTTACGAATAAATGGAATAGACGAACGCATAATGAGAAGAATTTCCATGCCTGTGCTTTCTGACATTTCAATCCGCTTAATTTCACAAAAATTAAATATTTACTGATAATGGTTTGTGGATAATCCATTAAATTTAGGATTTGCTTAACATTGTTTATTTTAACTGTTTTAGTTCTTAAAATACTCAATCTCTTTGGTTTAAGTCACTAGAAAGTGAGTCAAACATTATGTTACAAAATATTATATTTATAAGCCCCAATAGACTAAAAAAAATAATCTTTATTATAATATTTTTAAGCCGTTTTAATTATTGTATCAAATACAAAAATAATTTGAGGGGTTTTTTTAAGTGAAGTATTTGCAAATACTATCGTTTTTCATAGTCTTTTTCATGTACTACCAATTTATAACATGTAAAACAACATTCGACCTATGTATACATGTAACTATTTAATTTGAAGATATTTTTAGGGAATTAAATCATAGAAACTTCTTAAAATTTATACTCAATAAATAATTAAATAAATTAAAAGTCACTATAATTCTCTATCTTTGTATTTTTGTTTTTATTTAATTATTTATTGTTTTCGATAAACTTTTACTATTTAAATTTCTGCCTAATTCTATGTGTTTATATTTATATATATGATCAGTAAGGAACGTGCTTTATCACATTAAATTAAAGAGCAGTGGTTCGGAAAATTGCACTTGTTTATTTTTGAAAGGATTACTTAACTCAATAGCACATAATTTTGCAGGAGAAATCACAGTGGCTAATCCCTCAGTCATTTTTAATAGAATTTATTTAAGTTAAATTCTTCATTTAATAACTTAACATTAAAAGAATATTTTATAGTAATTCCAACATTTCGAAACTTTATTCAAAAAAGCAGATACTCTGTCTTAAAATAATTTTCAAAATATTTTTAGTACGTTGAATTCGTTAACACACTAACTTATATTTGTAGTTAAGTTATAAATAGTTAGCCTAATAGTTAATAGTTTACGAATTAAAACTTCCTATCATTTGAATATAAATGCAATACCTTCAACTAGATTTTAAACTCGGGATTGTTTTGAGAAACTCATTAAGGGACGAGAGAATCATTGCAGCTTTCGCTTTTATTGTATCTCAATTGGTTCATAGAGACAAACAGGCTAAGCGATCTTAATTCTACACGGATTTGGATTGTTGTATTCAAGTTCAATAGTATTGATACTAACAGATGATAATAGGTCCTCACCCCTATGGGAAACTAATCTAATCAACACCCAATTACAGAAGCAGAGTAGTGCTAATGTGATGACATTTTGTCACACGTGCATTGCATCGAAACCATTGCTTGACAATATGCATTGTCGGAAAGCCAGTATGTTGTCTTCGACAGGTGTTATCCTTTCCTGCATTATGTGGAGATATGGACTAGACTAAGGGCCTATTGATGAATGTAATGCGATTGAAAAGATTGTAAAGATACGTCAGCATCATTTGTTCAATGATAGTTAGAATGTTAATCCGTTACTAATTTGAAACTCATAAAATATTCAATGACAAAAACAAAGAACTTCTAAATAACATTTAAATATAGAAATAATTTCTTACGTAGTATACAAGTTAGTTGTAACTATTAACACTAAGCTATTTAAAATTCGTGCATACTAAGAAAATTTCCTTTCCATTTAATTTAAATGTTTTTTTTTTTTTTTTAATTTAAAAGTTGGGCAGAAAATATTTTACTCCATTTCTCATGAAGCTCTTTGCTGACTTAAAAGATGCTGATGATAAATAAATTAATATCATTGAATTCGTTGTTGTGTGTAAGGAATTCTGATCAAGTTTAAAAAATAATTATCTTCGTTTGTTTCTTCCTATATTTTTAGCATACTTCAGTTGCGTTTAAGACTAAACAAAAAATCCAGTTAACATCAAAAAATCACTTTATTTTATATGAAGTAATCTATATTTTAGACATAGTGTATTAATATATATTGAACAATATATAAAATAGAAAAAACACCAAATATTCTTTATAAAAAATAGCAGTGTACACTAGAATACAAACATAAGATATAGCATGCATTAGCATGGATAAAAGGTAATGCTAAAAATGACATTATGAAGGGAATACATTTTCCTTTCATATGTTGGTCATTTTAATCTGATAAGGACAGGTCACGAATTGTCCATCACCGATTTGATTGAAACTTATATTATGTTCAGGACATGTCTAGGATGTTAAATGTCCCAAAAATAGTTGGGACCCACTTCTCCTAATTATACAGAAATTCGATCTGAATAATATAAAAGAGTTGAAAATTTTCAAAATGTTAACTGACAAGCGATTTAATGGTATGATGGTTAATGTCGTCAGCTTGTACTTCCAAGGTTGCAAGTTCTAATTCTTGAGGATTTTTCCCATATTAATTTATTATGTTACACTCTTATTAAGTAATACAGCAATAATTAAGTAATACAATAAATATTTTGTACTCTTTCTTTTTACATTCATAATTTATTTATATTTTACATTGTTAATCCTTACCTTTTCACTGTAATATAATTTTGTTTTTTAAACAACAAGTGTTTGTGGAGAAATATTCATGCTTGTAGCATTTGAAATAATTCTACAAGAACAAAACAATTGGCAAATTGGTTCTGATTATTCCATCTGAATAAAAATATCAATTAAAAATCTCTCTACAATAATGCACTTACGAGGAATTGCAGAATTAACAAACAAAATTTACACATAAGGGGCAAAAAAAGAAAATGAGTTAAGAAACAAAAAAATGTCAAATGAGAAAGTTGATAAGTCTGTATTATCAGTGCGAAGAGAAAAACAAAGTAACAAAATTTATTTCCTTGCCGACGTACTAAAAATTATCTGTTAATACAGTAACTCGACGTTCACCAAGGGTTCTAAATGTTAAGAAACATATTGATTCTCCTGTTTTTAACTATGGATATCAGTATAGCACTTGCAATATTTGTTCTATTGATAATACTCATAATCTGATAATTAAATATGATTTTGTATAACATCGATCATAAATTTAATATATATATATATATATACACTCAAGAGCCAAAACATTATGACCACCTGTCAATAACGAGTTGGCCCACCTTTGGCGTGCAACACAGCTTCAACCCGCCTTGGCATGGATGCCACAAGTCCTTGGTAGATGGCCGGAGACAGATTGTACCAGATGTTTAAGCAACGGTCACGCAAATCCGAGATATTGCTAATTGGTGGTCTTTGAACTCTGAGTTGCCGTCCCAGGACATCCCAAATGTGTTCTATCGGATTGAGATCCGATGAATTAGGCGGCCAGGACATTAACTGGAATTCAGCATCAGGTTCCTGGAACCACTCCAACACTATTTTAGCCTTGTGACAACGGGCGTTGTCCTGTTGGAACATCCCATTTCCAGCTGGAAAAACAGTGGCCATGTAAGGGTGCAACTGGTCCGCAATGATGTTCAGATACCCTGTAGCATTTATGGTCTGCTCTACCACAACCACGGGTCCCAGAGATGCCCAAAAGAACGTCCCCCAAAGCATAGCAAAGCCACCACCGGTCTGTGTATGAACTACTGTACATTGAGGGAGCAACTGTTCGCCTGGAAGACGGCGTATCCTGACACGGCCATCGGCGTGAGGAATGACAAACCGTGATTCATCTGACCAGGCAACTCTCTCCCACTGATCCATGGACCAGTCACGATGTTTCCGGGCCCAGCGCAGGTGCAGTGGACGATGACGCTTGGTCAGCAAAGGCACACGACTGGGACGTTTGCTGCATAGCCCCATATCCAACAGTGTGCTCCGATACTATTCTACTTGGCCCTGCATTGTATTGGGCTGTCAGCTGAGCCACTGTCTGGCTCCGGTTTTGCTTCACCATGCGAGACAGTTTCCGACGACCTCTTACTTTGATAGCGTGTGGACGTCCAACACCATGTCGTCTACTGCTGGTTTCACCGTCATTCATCCACTTTGCATAAGTACTAACAACTGTAGATCGTGAACAATCGACGAGTCGTGCAGTTTCAGAAATACTTGTTCCGATCCTTCAAGCCATTACAATCTGCCCTCTATCAAAGTCGCTTGGATCCGCAGCCTTTCCCATCACACACAGAAGTAAGTGAAAGAATGATTCTTCAGACTCTCCAGCAGCAGTTAAATACCACTTCCACCTGATCACGTGCCTTCCACATCCAGGTGAGTTCATTGCAATATGTAGGGGTGGTCATAATATTTTGGCTCTTGAGTGTATAGTAAGTTCAGTATTAAATAGAGATACCAAAAACCTGCTACACTGCACCCATATTTTGCCATTACAGTTTTGAACCAGTACCCTGGCAGCATCTAGGGTTTCGTACACTCTTCCCTGTATCCTCAAGACCAATGCAAGGGCTTCTTCGTGTATGGATTTATCCTGATCATTCTCAGCGTATACACGAAAGACTTCGATTCCTCATCACTTGTAGGGTTTCGAAATAAGCTTTCCCAGTTTAGAAGCCCAAAGTGCTATCAAACAGCTACTCCCATCTTCATAAAAGAAATTTCAGATTATCATTAAATCGAGTTATTATTAATGCTATTTATTCAAGTCGTATTATATATATTTTATTCATAAGGTATCAGTTCCATTTTATATATATTTTTTAAAAATAGTGTGTTTTAAGGTATGTTTTTTTTTATTTCAATTTTTTAAGAAACAGGATCAAGTGATCATTTGTTTTAGTAAATAAAATTTATTTTATTATAATTTATTGTGATTTTCAGATATTTTAGGAAACTCTCATTTTTCTTTCTTTCGCTTTGTTGTCTTTTTACATAATTTAATTTATTTTGGATGCAAAATTCGTTGATTACTACTTCTAGATACTTTTTAATTTCAACAGTAACTTTATCAGTTAAAATCATGAATATTAAATTTATGATTTAAAAACAAACTTCTAACAAAGACTTTACATGTTAATTAATTTTTAAAACTTAATTCTTTTGTTATATAAAAATTGCAAAAATTTAACTTGAAACTTATTGTTTTTTCTTCATGGTTGCCTGAATTAAGTCCAAAGGATTGAAAACTATTCAAAATATGGTAATTTTTATGTAAATGGTAGAATCCATACTTAGCGGCTAAGCAGAGTTACCAGATTGAATATATAAAAAAATAAAATTCTTATCTTTTTTTATAAATATTTTTTTCAAAATCGTTACAAAAGTGTGAGAACTCCTTCTGTTGTGCATAAATATGCTGGACCTAAGAAGTGGAAAATAATATATCAAATTAGATTTTATATTTCATCACTCAAGTGTGTTTAGTGTTATTACTTCTAACAATACAAACTTTAAATATTCTATTTCGCAAACTATTGTAAAACATTGTTTCTATGCAAAATTAATTTATTTTCTTCAAAAAAAAAAAGAAGATAATATTTCAAAAAGATCATCCTCATTGGATTAATCTGTATATATGGATATAAATAGTCCCCATCAGTTATGAAATTTCTAGAAAGATAAGAACATGAAATATATCTTTTTATGGAAATCCACAAACAATATTTGATTTTCAATTTAAAAACGATAAAATAGAGAATAGCGTTTCAATTACTGCTGGAGAGATTCATTTTTCAAAATTAAAATAACGATATTTGTTTTAAGTTATCAAATACCCAAATTAATTTATTACTTTGAAACTTGAATAAAAATAAAACTTCTCGAGATTCCCCGAAGCCTGATCGATACAATTCCCTGAATAAATTCTTTTAGTGTTTGTATAAATTCGAAAGTTAGCATTTCTTCTTCAGGCCGAATCATTTATCAGTGGTAGGATTGAGATGGATCAGTTAGGTGACTGTCTCGTCTTAATGCCCAGGGCTATTTCTATTTGGGGGGCTTTTTAAGGGAAAAGGATTTAAAATTCAACAAAACGCGAGAAAATGCATTTAAAGAGGTGGTATTTTATTACATTATAACCACTTTATTTTCTATGAGTAGAAATTTTGGCATGCAATATTTTTTTAATGTTATTCTAGAAATCTCCGCAAATTCAATTTCATGAGAAATTTAAAAATATATAGGTATGCAACACGCTATAGTTGTTGTTGTTGTTTTTTTACTGTTCACGAAATTTTTAAATATATTTATTTTCGTAAATAGGAGACCATGTTTTACAATTTCTTGAGAATAATTCACCGCCATCAGCAGATCTGCCCAAAGAGTTGGGTTAAACATAAAAATAAAATGTTACTCTTCTTCGGCGCAACAGCACCATGGGGGGGCCAAGTCCGTTAGCCTGCTGGCAGATTTCGATACAGGAAATACTTTCTTTTTACGGGGTAAGGTTGTCAATCCAACTTGCTACAGTCATGTTAGACTGGGACTTACTGTTTAAAGTGGATTCCGAACCATTGCAAACATCATGACACCGCCGTTACATGAACCCAAAACCTGGGGCACCTAGTGCCAGAGTGCTAGTCACTCGGTCCTCAGGATAACCATAGTGATAAATCTCATTAACCATCTCATCTAATAACCACAGTGAATAAATCTCATTAACCATCATCTCATCTGATAACCACAATTAGTAAATCTCATTAAAGCTAAGTTCCCCTGATATGACCTATGGTTAGCGAGTCGGAGTTTTTCATTGGAGAATCTCGGTTAGAACACTACAAACGTCATCGAAAGTTCTCGTATGTAAATCGAATATGGAGAGTTGCTCGGCCATCAGGCACCAAAATGTTAATCTACCTACATATTATCATTTGGCCACTGATAAGGATCGTAAAGTTCCTTAGTAAATTATTCCCAAAGATTAATAGACTTTTAATAAAACAATTTATACATATTTCATTTGTTTTGTTCAGTTTTATTTTTTAACTTCAACTTCTTGTAGAAAAAGTTGAATTTGAAATACGATATCTTTCTCAAAAAAGTAAATCTGTGCGTGTATTTGGAGGCTTAGGAAAATCTGCTGGCTGAATAATTCTTCTAAAAGAAAATATTATCTTTAGCTGGATCAAACAGCTACAAAAATTCTGCTGGGAAAAAAGACCTCCTATTTCTTAAGATGTCTTTCTGCAGCTGAATGGGAATATTTCAGCCCAGTGGGACAGCAGTGAAAATTGACCAACTCTAGGAATATGGATCCAAGAACATCTTTGATTTATTTTGTACTATTTACTTAGTAGGCAAAAAAACATGATCTTCTTTGCACTTTTGCTTCTATGGGAATGACCAATTAATGGGCTTTTCTTTACTATAGAAATGAATGATCTCTTGAATTACTTTAGGAAAACATAGTATAACATACATACATAATATAATGTTCATACGCTTAAAAATACAAGCATATTTAAAAATGGCATAAAATCAATTTACAATATCACTATAAAATATCTATTCTTGTTACATTATTGAATTGAAGTAATAAGAGAAAAAAATTAGCTGTAAATGTTTTAGTAGGAAAATTAATTATTTGTTAGGAAATTATTATGTATCAGGAAATTACTATTTATTAGGAAAATTATTTAAATTTAATTATTTATCTTATGGCAACGATTTTGAATAGAAAACTTAAGGTAACTTAAATTCTGAAATTATTAATGGTTTATTTACATAGGCATTCAATATACAGCTATTTGTAATGACAATACAGTTACTAATCAATAAAATAAGAAAATTATGTTTATTGTGGTGTTGCCTTAGGCTTTAAACTCTTACAACAAGAACTTGTACCTAGAAAGTACGTGCTAAACAGGTTTTCCAAAACACTCATCAAACACAAATACCACAGTAACCCATTCAATAATATACCTCAAAATCCGCAATAACCCATACCCCAAAATAAACCTACAGATTCGAACGCCATCGAGAAGGAAACATATACACATAAAATAAATCAAAAGCAATTTTCGTGATTTTGAATATAAATAAAATATATTAATATTTACAATTTAAATAGTTAAATACGATATGCAATTAACATTATGTTAGCACAAGTGCCATCTATAAAATATTTATCTGATATCTGTATATGTATGTAAATACTGCAATAATAAGAAAAAAATATGAGTCTTAACATCTCAGAATAATGCTGCTCCATGGTTCTGTTGCCCAAACCCATTCCCTGTGCATATACCGCAACTGTTCATAAAGTGGGGCTTTTTCCAAAATAAGATTCCTCAATTCCTTTCAAAATAAGATTCCTTTTTAAACAAAGTCACTCACATGTACTGATGTTGATATCTACGGGAGGCATGGGGAACATGGGCACCAAGACGATTGAAGTTTTGCACCATGGTCGAGATAGCAGGGTCGTCGTCGTCGTTCTTTTTACGGAGTACCTTGGCCGGTTATGGCCTTATAAACTCCTAATCTGTTAATTTAAAACATTGGATGACAAAACATTGAATAAAACAGAACGCAGTGGGCTATGGTCATGTCCAAATGGTAAATAATAAAAAACATTAAAAAGAAGAAAATAAAAAGAAAAGCAAATGAAAACGTGGCAAAAATACTAAGTAAATTAAATTAAAATAGCAAAAACAATTAATTATTTAAGTTAAAACATTTGACTAGCAAAAAATGCTTCCACCGGGAATCGAACCCGGGCCTCCTGGGTGAGAGCCAGGTATCCTAGCCACTAGACCATGCCGCGAGATAGCAGGGGACAAAAACTGAAAATGGGCCTCTTCCTTGAGTATCGGCATTACCAATGCTGGCAGGAAGCCTTTTGTCCTGGTCATTGACGGTCCGCGACTGAGTACCATTCTTCTTACAGAATTCTCAGCACTCCATTACTGGGACAGTTCACTGTCTCTGTCACTCTGCTTTCCCTCCTCTCTATTTTGTCTTGCGACGATTTCTTTTGATGTCTCTTAACATCTTTTTTTATGTCTTCCCCGTTTACATGTCCTTCCATTGATTATTGGCCAGATTTTCCTCTTATAATCAACCCATGGGCCCATAGGTTTTTCCATTGGGGAAGGGGGGATGCTGACAGTCAATCAGATCAAAGAAGCTCTTAGTCTATTGTGTAAATCAACCGTACAGGCGGCATTTTCCCAAAACATGTGTGCTTGTCCTCCTATCCACCGCCAAAGCATTCTGTTTCCGTTCGGAAGAGACACCCCAACAATGAATACACGAGCATAGAAAATTTCAGAAGCCACAAGCTCTTGACCACCTGCAGTTTGAAGTTTCGCACGACTCCGTCAATTAAAGATATCACTTCCATTTACAGTTGCAGCAAAAAACATGTTTCCATAGGAAACTGGTCATTCTTTGGCCAGATCCTATTCGCATCTGATAAGGAATAGAGACCAATATATATATATATATACACACTATTCCAACAGGCACACATAAAATATGCCAGCACAACACATGAATTCTATAATGATTACAAACAATTTTACCTGAGTACAAAAAATACTTTTAAATACACAGTGACACCCATATCGACATGATATTCAGAAGTATATAAGACGTAACATAAGAACTAATAATTTAAACTATGACATGAAATGACTTCTATAAATGACTTCTAATTTATAGCATTCAATCTATAATTGACCCAGTTTCATTTATTAAATTCCATTTTAAAATTTTGAAATTTTTGTTTAATTGGATGTACAACAGGCTTCATTAGTTATTATAATACGATGGAATAAATTAGGTTTTTAATGAAGAATTATTTATTTTCTTAAATCTGCTGTATCGAGGAATTTAATATACTAAGATCGAACTCGTATTAAAACAGTGTTGCATTCTTACATTTACTAGACCTGGTATGTCGTACGTCTCCGAGCTGTTATTAATAACAACAAATATTAAGTAGCTGACAGAGTTGAATAATTTCTATAATTATTTTCAGAGCAGAGTTTCATTTAACGTTCGAACCTACTTGAAGTGGGGCGTAGAATTTATGAAAAGTGAAGCATTAATCACAGAACAAACGTCGTTGCTTTGACGTACTCGAATCAATATCTCATTACATTTTAAATCGCAGTTTAAAACGACAACTGCTATGGAGTATAAAAGTAAATTCGACCATTCTCCTTTCCTGTTCTAGGAGTTAGAATATTGCAGAAATTAGTCTGTACTTCATGATAAATCAGCTGTCACAATCTGCTCTATTAAAAATTGAATCCCACTCTTTTACCACCCTTTTGCTCTGGAGAACTGGTAGAAGTTTGACCAAAATGTCTGTATCAATATCATTTCCAATTGTACGAGGAAGTAAAGAGACTGACTATTTGATGTATTAAGGGTACATATTGAAAATGAATTGCTCGTTTATATCCATGTGCCACAAATGGTATAACAAATAATTCATGAAATCCATTTGCTCAATGGCTCTACGATATTTCGATTTCCGTGCTGTATATCATTTCCTAATGTCGAGATTGTATATTTATATTCAGTGGCATTCTGTTCTAAGAATAATGTCATTTTCCAAATGTTTTCTAATACTCCTCAGTTCATATCCTTCCTGTTTCTTATTCAAGACTGTTTTTAAAGATTTAGGCAATTTAGAGGACTATTTCATAAATCTGCCTTTATGTAGTCTTTATAGAAGTTTTTGTAATACTCCATGCTAACTTAGAGTGAAGTTTTTCTGTTATGTATTTGGAATATTTTTTGAAATGTTCCAGTACATTTAACGTTCATTTCTGTAGTAGATCGTTTAAGCAGGCTTTGGAAAAAAATATTTTAGTACAAGATTTTTTGACAAAATCAATTGAGTTATAAAAAGAGAAATCTTAGAAAGATTTTCAAAAAAGGAAACTCAGAAGGATAAATATTTCTTTAAAATTATGTTCTAATTTCTTATTCACTTGTTTAACCTTACCTAAGCAATTTGACAAGCAGATTGCTCATTTAATTTACTCAGACTGAGCAATGATAATTATCTGAGTAATAGGATATTTAGGAACTGAGTATTAGGATAATTAGGAACTGAGATCAACCCCGATTGAAAAACCCAAGACATACATGTATAATTTCTCCAGAATTGTGTTTTGTGTTGGAGAAAACCTGGACAATTCCCACCAGTTTCCCAAGCTGTCTGGATACTAGGCTTGTGCACTACCCAATGTCTGCCTCCATTTACAAGCACAATATTCGTATTTAAAATTTGTGTGTGGCTGATGCATGCTGAAAAACTGGAAAAGTACCTAAAGAAAGTAGATACGGGGAAAACATTATTGAATGGGAGAAAAAACAATTTTTTTTTCCAAGAGACGCCATGGATTACTGTGAAAAACGTACGAACTTTGTATATTGTGTGGGAGAAAAGCCGGAAAATCTCCACCAATTTGCCAAGCAGTCTGGCTGTCGATACTAGGCTTGTACACTACCACAATGTTTGACTTGTCTCCGTAACTCTGAAGAAGGAGGGCAGTGCCTTCGGTAAGATCTTTTAGGGGAAACTACCCCATATATGCGTATCGTTTGGGAGAAAACCAGAAAAACTAGTTCGACTAACGAGGCAAGGTGCTGAATATCACAAAAGCTGTCGAGTTTTCTCGTTTTTTGAAACAGTGTCTACAACAAAGCCACCAGGGGATTGAACCTCCGCCCTAAGGCTCACCAGCGGCGCAAGTTGCCATTGAGCCACGAGTCGGGCACAGTATTAATTAATGCATACTGGAATTAAACAAAAGCATCTTTTTATGTAATGCTTTTTCTTTATAAGAATAACCATGCTGTTCTATATTATCATCAAAACTACTCAATACCGAAAGCGAAGTTATTTAATTCTTACATCGGAGAATTTTGTCATACAGGTGAAAAATTTTATTTTAATTTAAATCATTTTTAAAAGCATTGAAAATTTAAAATCATTTTTAAATTTTCAATCTCATTTTTCAGCTTCTTAGTATTTTATTTTAATTAAAATTCAATTATTTTTTTTTTTTTACTTTTGTATTTACAGAATCTAGAAAGTCAGCATTTTTGGAGCACTAATTAAAATTTCCAATTTTTATCATTTTTATCGAAATTGAATTGAAAATTTCGTTTCGATAACCTTTTATTAAGTAACTTAAATGTTTATTATATGAAAAATACCGGGAAATATACTTAGAAAGAAAATGTTACTTTATCATTTAAATTGCTCGACACAAAATATATTTTATTTATCAACAATTTCGCAAATTTCTCAATGGCGAAGTAATTCCAATAAAAACATAACATTTTATTAACATCTCCGAAATATGTCACTCTTCATTTCTTGTAACGTTTAATATTTTCTCGATATGTATTTAAAGGAAATGTAATAAACCTTTGAAAGAATCTCGGAAGCAAATATGCATGAAAGAAGAATTTTAACAAAGGCAAATTAATGAACCATCGGTACTTTAAAGAATCTCAATAATTCAATGGTTGATTAGATGTAAACAAGACATAAAAAAAATTTCATGCGGGTTTTATTCCTTCAAAACGAGCAAAAATATTATATTAAATTCAGTTGCAACAATTGAATTCCAGTTTAACTTTTAGCCTTTGTAAGATTTTTAATATAGTGCACTCACTGATTTACCATTTTCCCGCTATTCCATTGAATGAGATATCTGTATTCAATTTTTATGGCTCGCATATTAAAGTAATAGAATATGTATGGTTTCTAAAACATACCGGAAATATGTAATGGACTTAAATCGAAATAAAAGCAGGCGTACGAAATCGCAATAACATTGTAATTTTTTGCCTTTGTATATCAAAGAATACTTCAAACGAAATAGTTCGATTTTCTTTTATTCAAATTCTTGAATAAAGGGACATAAAAAATATTGTTTCTGTTTCTAGGAGGTTCATTTTGCAGGAAATAGGTCTTATACAGCTCGGTTTTTGAATTCTGCAAATTATTCAGAAAGAATATTATTTCCTCTTCTGTATTCTTTAAAAGGAACTTTTCTCATAAAATCAAAAAGGCTTATGTCCTTTTATCTTTAAATTTTCTAATCCTGTTTTATAAAATAATAAATTTTTCAATTCTGGTTTTTGTATTGTTACATTCCTTCTTCCTTTTTCGAAATTACAGGTAACGCGAAACCTCTTCGCTTCGCAAAAATATTTTGCCAAATAGCGCGTGAATTTGATAAAATAAGAACATGTTGCAATTTTTTTTTTTCCCCTATTATCTATGCATTTTTGTAATAAAAAGTACATTTTTTTTTTCGAAAAAATTGTAAATAAAGTAAAGTAAAGTAAAGAATTTCCGGCAGAGTTGTGAAGCAATATATTTTTATAAAGAAAATAATTTAGTTAAGAGAGAGAGAGACTGTCTTTTTGAAAAATATTGCATCGTCTTAACAAATCTGTTTATTTTTATGTCTTTTGGGAAATCACAAAAATTCTGCTTTAGCACATTTTACGAAAATATTTTATAAACTAAAGGATAAAAATAATAAAAAAATTTTAATAAAAATTTTAATGAAATAAAGAGAAAAAAATTATACGTAATATGCTTTTGGAATGAATATTTTTAATTCACTCATACGTTTAAATCCAATTTATAACAATCATGCTTGAAATGTACTTATTTTTTTAATTAACAAAATTTAGTAACTTAGAATTTCTAATTCCAGAAATAAATTATTTCGGGGCAATTTAAAATTCGTATGCATTCATTTTCAAGATTTGTGTAATACAGGAAAAAAAATTGTATGATACGTTGTATTTATTGTACAATGCGTGACATGTTTGGTAAGTTTTTTTACCCATGCTTTAAATAAATAAGAAAATACTGAATTTTAAACCTTTAAAAATATTTTATAGCAGATAAGTGTAATTTTGTTTTTTGAATAACGCATGATTCTGCTTCATCTTTCTTTACTTGATGCAAAGAATTGTGATACTATCAAAAAATCGCTTTTTGATTTTTAATTCAAGATTGTCTGTAATATAATTTTTTAGATATGAAAGTAATAATCAAAGCTTCTGATTGTATTTTTAAATGCTTTTAGATAAATAATAAGGCAAATGCAAGTTCCGTTGATTTTTTTTTTTTTTGTTCTTATTTGCAAATATATCTTCTTTTTGTATTGTAACGTCTCGGCCTATACTAGACCTATAACGGCTTCAAGAAGAATGCCACTTTCAGGATCTTGGGAACACTTTAATTTTTATTTGCAAGCACTATATATATATACAGATACAGAACTCTCGATTATTATAATTTATTATTTACAATAAATGAAAATTAAAGATTTAAATTTGATTCACAAATGCACGATTAAATCACACAGTTCACTTCAAGGTCAGAGATTTTTAGATTTCTTGAGTCTACGTAGTTGAATACGTGGTCTGCGGCAGACCTTAATTATCACACGGCGTGAAACACGAGGCAGACCTTAATTATCACACGGCGTGAAACACGAGGCAGACCTTAATTATCACGCGGCGTGATACACGAAACCACAAGGGGCTCATTTTAAAAAACAGGCGGAATCTCGGGCCTATTCAGTCACTTCAGAGAAAAAAAGAAAAACTATACTTCTGGTTGCAGATTTGTTACAGAATTCTTTCTTCACCAACAAAAAATATTCATTTTAAGACTATCCGTAAGGAGGGAGGGGGTCAGCTTCTCTCATTTCGCATTGGAGTAGACATTTCTCAGCCCGTGGTCTATCACCAATCACTGTGGAACAACTCATGGTTTAGTTCATATTCAATTTATAGTTGTTTCGACCTGTGAAGGTCGCGCAGACATCTGCTAATTCCTGGGTCTCTTTATACAGATTTGAGTTACAGGTTGTTCTCAAAACAGTTTAGTACAAAACTTTATTTGCATGTAATATAACAATGCTGCTTGTCTGCTGTCAAATTTGAATGATGGGTTCTTAAAATAACATACATTCCTCTCTCCTGAGAATGAAATACTAAAGCTCTTCTCGTGAGAAAAAAATGCTACAGTATTATAAAATTTTAAAACAGGCAAGATTCGTTTATAATTCACAATTAATCTGTCACATATTTTTATATGATTTTTACGTCATATATTCTTTTTACTTAATTTTTTTTAATTTAATTTATTTTGTTTGATTACTAAAAAAAAAAAAAAAAAAAAGAAAGAAAGGAACAGTACTATAATTACTTTCACTTTCTATTTTATATTATATATAATTTTAAACGTATTGTGAACAATTTGCAAATATAATTTTGCTTTACTTCAAACGACAATTTTAAAACTTTTATTCAAAATTATTTATCAACAGAATAATACATTTTTCTCTCTTTTTTTTTCTTTTTATTAAATGAATTACCCTAAAACTATAAGAAAAGCTTAGTTGATACAAAATCTATTATCTACATAAAATTAATGATTAAGTGCACTCAGAAACTATTTAATTAACAGTCCATTACAAATATAAACTAAAAGTTGTCCAACCTCTTTGTTTACAACTGTTAAAAACAATCCATCGAAGTGAAGGAATTCACCGCTGCGGTGGCCCCACAGACGAAATCAATTTTTCCTGCCTTTTATTTAAGGCGGACACATTTATTCAACATTATTGTGACTAATGGCAGCTTAGGGATCGGAAACACATCAAGCAGGATTTAAGGAAACGATATTTCGGAAGTGGTAAAATTAACGGTCGAAACGCTATTTCTTTATTGCGCGGACTTCCTAACAAAGGGCTCTCCTTTCTGAAACATAGGGGTCGTAAAGTTGACATGGGGCTTATTTCAACTATACCTTCAAAATTAACTTCAGCATGCTACAGAAGCTTTTGCGATTATAGTGCGCATCGAAGTTTTACCACAAGATGTTTAGAATAGCAAAGTAAAACTGGTCAAAAAGATTGAGGTATAGTAGAGATTGAGACTCTATCTCTCACGTATCGTAATTATTAATAATAAAATGCAAATCAAAATGATGACTGATTCAGATGATGATGATAGAATGATGTTATATTGTGCATCATGAAAATTGCATGCTTTTTAACTCATAAAATTATGAATAAACAACCTATAATGTTGAAAAATACTCTTCTGTTATATTGACCAAGTGTTTTATAGTGAACTATTTCAAGTGAATTTTCAAGTGAACTATACCTTGAAAATTAACTTCAGCATACTACAGAAGTTTTTGCGATTATAGTGTGCATCGAAGTTTTACCATAAGATGTTTAGAATAGCAAAGTAAAACTGTTGAAAAAGATTGAGGAATAGTAGAGATTGAGTTCTGTCTATCACAGATCAAAATTAATAACATTAAAATGCAAACCAAAATGATGACTGATTCAGATGATGATGAAAGAATGATGTCACATTCCGCATCATGAAAATTGCATGCTTTTTTACTCATAAAATTACGAATGAGACTACTGATAATGTGAGGGCCTGAATGGCCGAGTGGCTAGCGCTCTGGTGCTCGGTACCACAGGTTTCGGGTTCGAGTCCTGGCGGTGCCATGGTTGTTTGTAGTGGTTCGGAATCCACTTTAAAAAAGTAGGTCCCGGTCTAATAAGATCGTAGAGCGTTGCGGGGGCATTGTTACTCCGCGTCCGTGGCTTATCTTCAGTTACACGCGCTTCCTGGGTAATGCAAATTGAGTACGTCTGCGCAGCACTTGCCTTAAGGCATCCAACACCAAGGTGTCTGTGTTTGCCAGCTGCATTAGAAAGAAAAAAAAACCACTGATAATGTTGAAAATTACCCTTCTGTTATATTGACCCAGTGTTTCAGTTATTTTTAACTAAAAAAGTGCTTATCTATCCAGACAAGTTATTCTATATGTATAAAACAATAATCCTAATTTTATTTTATTTTTTTAAATTATTTGTATTTTAAAACTTTAAACAAAAACGTTATTTTTTTTATAAGAATAAATATTTCATGTCATATTTATTTCCCCAATGATATTAAAGAGTATGTCACTTTCCATTTTTGAAAGAAAACATCATCATATACCTTAAAATTATTTTGATTACATTGGCAAATCTTAAAATCTTAATATTTTTGCATTTGAAATTTTATAATGTTCTATAATTTATATATTTTTTTTATTATTTATTTTTTTTAAATATTGCTATTTTAAAATTTTAAACAAAAACGCTTAAAATAATTTTTTATAAGAATAAGTATTTCATAACATATTTATCTCAATGATATTACAGAATATGCCACTTTCCAATTTTTCAAAAAAAACTGCATCAAATATCTTAAAATTATTTTGATTACTCTGACAAATCTTAAAATCTTAATATTTTGATATTTGAAATTTTATAATGCTCTATAATTTATATTTTTATTTATTTATTTTTTTTTTTTTTTAAACTATTGCTATTTTAAATATTTAAACACAAACGTTTAAAATAAATTTTTTTATAATAATAAGTAATTCATAACATATTTATCTCCCCAATATATATTACAGAATATGCCATTTTCCATTGTTTAATGAAAACTGCATTAAATACCTTAAAATTATTTTGATTACTTAATATATTTGTATTTGAAATTTCATAATGTTCTACTTTAATGAGATACAAATAATAAACTTTATATAATGTTAATCAATTTATTATCAAAAACGCTTTGAGGTTTATCATATGTATTTTAGTAATTGCTTCGAGGAAATGAGTGCAAACACGTTAATCAAACTATACTTAATCAATTTAAGTTCAAATTTTCATTAATTGCTTAAACAGCGCACCAGTCAGGTTTTTGTTACTATGTTATCTAAAAACAGTATTAACATGGCCTAAATAATTTGTAAAGAATCTATAACCTTTGTTTTTCATCAAGTAATTTAAATTATGTTTACATTTTTCAAACATTGAAACTTGAAGGTAGTTAATAAGTAATAGTGTATTAATTTTTTTTTCTTATCCGACTTGGTAGACAGGAAAATCTAGACAAAGTCCAAGAACCCATATGGTGTCATGGAAGAAGGGAAGGGGCAACTTCTGTTATGATGGAACACCTGTAGGTAGAAATCTGACTTGGATCCTTGACACTGAAGAAGGGGGGAAATGCCTTCCGGAAAGATATTTAGGGGAGGAACTATCCAACATTTGGGTTATCGTATGAGACAGCAACATCTAGACCAAGTTCAAGAACCCGGGTGGTCTCATGAAAGAAGGGAAAGGGGGCAGCTTCTATTGCGATGGAGCACCTGTAGGTAGAAGTCTGAGTTGGCCCCTTCGCGCTGAAGAATGAGGGCAGTGCCTTCTAGAAGACTTTTAGGAGGAACTATCCAGCATTTGCGTATCGTATTTGAGAAAACCCAGCAAAACTGCCACCAGGTATTCGGACTAACGAGGCAAGATGTTGAACATCCGAAACGCCATCGAGTCACTTCATTTTTGAAACAATGTCTACAACAAAGCCGTCAGTGGATTAAACCTCTGCTCTAATGCTCGTCAGCGGCGAGCATTGTCATTGAGCCACGAATCGGGCTGACTATTAATTAATACATAATATGAATATCAAACAAGCTATGATCACTTGAATACAATTGTATATAAATAAAATATTTTATAAAAATAGTACTAAAAAGCATCTTTACTTCTTTTCATCTTTCATCTTCACTTCTTCATTTTTCCTGAATTTTTCTTTTTCTCAAATGTTTCATTGTTTCTTTTATAATATAATAATAACGATTTGTCTTTTATTCTTAAATTTTCAACAACAGAAAATAAATTTCGTCAAAATAAATATAAAAATATCTTTTTTCCTTACCGCAGTTTTTCTTTTTCAGTTTGTCTTTACTATCTTTTTTTTTTTTATTTTCTGCTATCAATATTACTATATCTTTTCAAATAATAAAATTGCTAATAAGCATTGGTTCTTAAAGTTTTGCTTAGTATTCATTAATATTTAGAAATATTTTATGTCTTGATATTTTTTATTTGCATTTATGAAATTGGGTTTTAAAAATTGATTTCCTCATAAAAAAATTTATTGTATTTTTAAAAATAACCTTCTTTCAATCCACCAAGGATAGTAAATGGATCCTTAAAATAGTAAAAATGGATCCTTAAAATAGTAAAAATGGGAAATAAATATGATCCTTAAAATAGTAAAAATGCATAATAAACATGATCCTTAAAATAGTAAAAATGCATAATAAATATGATCCTTAAAATAGTAAAAATGGACAATAAATAGGATCCTGAAATAGTAAAAAATTTTTAATAATTTTGTTTTTAATAACTTTATTTGGATTTTACTAAAAGCTTCGGTCATTTAGGTACGATTTGTGATTCTATAAAAATATTTCAAACCTCATGAGCCTCAGATTTTATGATAACTAAAAAAAAAACATATTAAAATTCTATTGATTACTAAGATTCTTGTACACTGATAGTAGGTTATTTTGACGTACGATACACTTTCTGACAATGCATATTAAACAATTAAATTTAATTAATTCACTAAGTATCTATTCAATTCAAGTTTGAAAAATGAGGTATGGAGGTATTTGAAATTGAAATCAAGAAGTTTTTTTTTTAATTCGATTGTTCAAGTTCAATTCACAAAGGGGTTTTTAATGTCCTTTTTTAATTTTTCAATTTAACTCGGCATTGCTTGATAATTTCGAATACTTATTTAATAAACAATCACGTAATAAAAATGCTGGTATTGCGTTGAAAAACTGTGAGAACAGGTGCAGAATTGTTACCTTTTCTACCTTATTAGCGATGTTTACGTGGGGATAAGAGTCGAGTCGAGTAGAGCCAAGTCGAGCCGAGTAGAGCCGAGCCGAGCCGAGTCGAGCCGAGTAGAGCCGAGCCGAGCCGAGTCAAGTCAACGCAGTGGCGATCTTGCTGCCGTGTCTCCGTCTGATCGCGAAAAACGACTCATGTTATCTCTGATATGAGTGATAGAATCTGCGAGTTAGATAGAGATAGAATCTGCGTTAATTAGTTCGCGCTCGTCTCCTGTCTGGACGCGGTTTAAGAGGAATTAAGGCTTACATATTACTAAGTTAATAAATCATAGCATTAAACACATAGAAAGCAAATGTGATTTTTTTTTACCATGAATAACTGGAGTGGGTTGCTGAAAATTTTTTACTTTCCAATAATAAAAATGTATCTATCATTTAAGAGCATTGGATGGATTACAACATTAATTACTTTTTTGGAATTGTGTTAAAAACAACTTGTGGCTTGAAATTTATTATTTTTTTTAAAGTTTTAAACTATAAAGAAACAAAAAGGTTGATTTAGACATTATTAGAAGGAAATAAACAAAGCATTTTTGGGTATGCTGTACAACAAGATGCTTTATTTAATACAAAATAAAAATGTACTGAAAATTCAAAGAAATAAATGCTTTGCTTTTGAAATTCAAAAAAGTGTGCAAGCAAAGACAAAATTTTTCTGTGCAGTTATCATCAAAAATATTTATGATTCATGCTTTTGAATGTCAAATATTTCAGTAAATAATAAATATATTCTGTTTTTCTTAAAAAATTGAAGGATTCTCAAATTAAAAATATTTATATTTAACAGAAGATTGGTGTACAGAATTAAGAACATTTTCAATTTTGGTTAAATATCTCCAAAACAATCGGACAGATTGTAATGAAATTAGATATGCACATAGTTAAATTAGCTAAAATTAGTCTCATAACTGTTATGTTACATTTGAATTGTTTGGCGTAAGATTAATGAGAGGCAGAAAGTCTAAAATAAAAAGGAAAATATAAAAAAACTTGCTAACAGGAATATGAACACCTCTTAGAATTATAAAATTATCACAACCTGAATTCATACCAGATATAAGGTAGTTAATGGCAGTCTGTCCCACTTCTACAGTAACGTTGAATTTAGGACCTCGAGGATTCTCAGAAGATGAAGGCGTGTCCCTCCCTAGTGGTTCTCAAATATGCTTTATAGGATTTAGTTATGAAGCTCTGGGTTGTCCAATATATTCGGCGTATGTCCTGATTTTCGAGAAATTCGTGAACCAGATATCTAGATTTGCATTATCGTATATTATAATAAAATCTGGACTTCAACCTGAGAGTGCAAACATATGGCGCCAAGAATTCTTCAGTGTACTTCACAACAATCACTGAGATTCTGTCAGAAGCAGACACGTCTGTGCGCCCGTCCAATACGATACTTACCCAGACCATAGTGGTGTCTTTTTTCAATGTTGAAGGAGATATATCAGGTCCCCAGTTCAAGAATCAGTGGTTAGGCTGAAATGGGGCTTCTCAATGAATAGAACAGTCTCCCACGGATCTCTACCCTATGCTAAATTGGTTCTTCTATTCGCAGAACTGAGGTATTCTCGCAAACAGACTTCTTTGACATAGCATACTAGAAACAGTAACTCTAGAAGCTCGGGTTCCTGTGGCCACAGGAAAGTTGCTAGAGAGCTGAGAAGCAGTCATACTTCTGTTACACCTCGCTGTAATAAACAAATATTGATCTTCATTAGTTGTTATGGGTCTTGTAAAACGACCTTGAATCCCGGTCTTGTAGATCGACCTTGAATCCAAACTTTGAACGACCTTCAGTCCCCTGACCGCTCTGAACGGATTCAACCTTCTTATTTTTTTTCCATAAGTTGGACATGATTCTGGTCATTGCATTTAAGTCTGTGAAATCTGCATATAAGGCTGGCCTGCTTCAGTTTTCACAATATTCGAAACCTCATTCCATCATCCAAAGGTTAGTTCTATTCATTTTAACTCTTTGTTTTTGAATTTCATCGAATTTTGTAAAAAAAAATCGGCTGTTCGAATCTGTAAGATAAGAAAGGGCCAAAATTGCCATGGGTGCTTACAAAGCTTTTTCTTCTATATATGTCGCCCACACACACGCATATGCTTACGTTTTCAACTAAATATTTGAATCTTTGTTTGGAAGCATTAGTTTTGTCTTTCGTTTAGAACATTTCGAGAAAATTGACAAAATATGTAATTTCTTTTAATTTTGAGCACTGGAGTAAATTCTTTAAATTTTGGCTTCATCTGAATTTAATTCATAAAGTTGATAATACCTAAAGCTTTGGTAATAATACTTAAATTACATCTGTAAATTGTTTTCCCAGAAATATTAGAAATCGATGAATTTTTTAACCATATTCTTTCATTTTGACTATTAGATAGCAAATAAAGAATATTGAATTGCAAAGTTATTGAATTTCTTAATTTATACTAAGTAATTCTGCAGTTAAATTTAATTAACAAAGTAAATCTACAATAATAACTGCAACATCCTATTCATTATTTCTTTTGATATTCTTAAAATTTTTGAAAAGTGCTTTTATTTTTTAATAAAATTGAAAAATTTGGTAATGAAAGGATTCCTGTAATTTAGCGCTGCATATCTCTTATTACTCAAATGGTGGAAATGTTTTCAATCAGAACATAAAACTTCTTCCATCTAATTCAATTGAACAATTCCGTTCACGATTTTTCTCTTAGTTACTTTATTTCTACAATAGTGACACTTTAAATTTGTTATACCTTTTAAAATTTAATGGCACCTTAAACACGAGAACTGTTTTTTGTGCTGTTAAAAAAGAAAACATTCTTCTACTGCTTTAAAAAAAACATTGTCGCTTCCCTCATTCCTTGTGAACTTTGAATTCCGTTACTCAAAGTCATTGGTTGAAAAATTTCCAGCACAACAGTAAACTCAGATTTTCGTTCTGAAAATGTGAAGAGGAAAGCAGGAAAAAAATTTTAGACGTTGGCGTTTCAAATATTGATTGTAGCCCAAAGGGAATTCAGAACGAGAAAAAAAAACGAAAGATAAAAATAATAATAAAAAAAAGCTTCACTCATTCTTGAAACATCAGAAAAACACGACAGAATTACTAGAAAAGCAACAAATAAAAACGAATGAAAACTACTATACCTCGAAAAGGAAAATAAACGTGCTGGTTCCAATTTTTGAGACTTTTCTGTCATTTATGTTTGCTTTTCTTCTGTACCTTTCTCTTCACCTTGTCAAAGGCCTGAGTGTAAGATGACCAAGGATCTTATTCCTTGTTTCTAGCTCTGTAGAGTGAATTGCTATCAAAGGCATCTCTTCAAAAAGTAATTCTTTAAGTTTGACGTTCCCCACCTTTTTCTACATTTCTTGTTATTTCTTTCGTCACCAAACTCAATAAAAAACTCGAGGGAAGCTTCGGATTGATTTTAATCTTTTCCAACGTTCTAACCACAGTTGGAAAGCTTTACAAACTTTTCCTAAGTATAGTAGCTGTTTGCTTTTGGTAAACTTGCAACATACAACAGATTCGTAAAAAAAGGAAACGATTTATGTGTTAGCTTCAAAGAGTTTCACCTAAAAAATTTTAAAATAGGCATTTTTAAAGTATGCTTAAAACTACTATTGAACTAAGAATAAAATTTCGAATTTCGTTCTATAGGCTTCATCCTACTAAAGAAAGAAAATGTTTGAATGCTTTCAAATTCTTTTAAATTATTGGTTACAAATAGGAACAAGATTCGTCAGAAAATAAATATAAAGTTTCCTTTATATACCAATACTTCCACCATCACAAAAAGCTTTTATTACTACATTTATTTTAAAAATTTTATAATATATATATAAAACTGTGAATAGAAATATTATGTCTATTTATTATGATTTGCTTGATATTTATAGGGAATATTAATTTGTATATAAGAAATATAAGATACATTAAAACTTCCAAAATTGATATTTTTCTTAAATTTTCAAACTACTAACTCACATTTTATATAATAATAAATTTTTCTGGCTGCTACTTTGTCTCCAAAGAAATCTCTTTCATCTGTTATATTTTAACTGAATTGAAATCAAGCTAAATATTTAACATAATAATTATGAATGTTGTAGTTATTACAAAATAATAAACACAGAATAATAAAAAATAGAAAAATAAATAAAGTAATTTTAACAGTAGATATTTGATTTTAATTTAAAGTGACATTTTTATGTTTTTCTAGAATGTCTCTGTTTTTAAAATCCTTTCATTTTAAAATGCTATATAAAATTTGATTTTCTGATTCTGATTTCATTTGGGTCTTTCCGATTAACCAGTAATTTTCCTATAACGCAATATTCAATGCATATATAAAAAAAATGAAACATTTTATGTGCTTCCGTGAAGTGAGCCGCTCTAATCTGATCACTGGATACCCCTCAGGGACACATATCTTTTAGATATCATACGGATATGACGACCCCGGGGCGACCCATTGATCTTTGCCACCGTTCTTTTATCTTCTCTTTATTTTTCTCTATAACGTCTAGACAACAGATCTCACTATTATCATACCAGATTGATACGACACATTATTTTCATCCATTTTACCTATTACTGGATCTTTTGTATTGGATCTATTACTGTATCGTTTTGTTTTTCATAAATATAAAAGTTATGATTCTGCTGATATGTATTTTCCATTATTGATTACCTTTGATTTGTTTTGTTTAACCAACATTGTTAGTATTCTGATCCACATGTTTATCGTACGTAGCGACACGCGCTCCACGAAAAGGGGATTGAGATTGAGTTCAGAGAGTTCTGTAGATTGAGTTCAGAGAGTTCTGTAGATTGAGTTCCGAGAGTTCTGGAGATTGAGTTCAGGTGGAGCTGCGGTTCTTGTGTGGCCACCACAGCTCTTTATCTTTTACTTCTGGTAGAAGGGTGGTACATCTAGTTTCCAGAGGTATTGATCGGCTGGCGATTATCAGGCATCTCGGTAAGGGTGAAGATCGTTTCAGGCAGTGGCTCTGATCCTATCAGCACTAACGAAAGAATCTAATTTCCCTCGTTGGGGTCTATTGTATGTAGTGCAATCTGGAAGCCGAAATTCGTTTTCAATTGTATGCATTATCATACCTCCAAAAAATTTTCTCTCACGAAGGCCTTAATTTGTCATTATCGAACTCTATTTGAACTTCCTGTTACAAATATATTGTGTAAATTAATTGGATTTCTATTTCTAATTTTGTCAGTTCCGGTTTCGGTTCAGTATCCTTAAAAATCAATTTTATATTAAATACAAGCTTTTATTTTTTAAATAAACTGCTATGACACATCCAATATTCCTATTACCTTTTTTATTAGCCTTTAAGTGTTGCTTGATAATTGAATAGATTTAAAGAGGGTAATTCATCTGCCCCTAAGGCTACTGTTCCCCATTTCCCTCAGTATTATAACAAAGACGCGTAATATGATAATATAAGAATAAATATAATTTCCTAAATAAAGAATGATCCTTTAACATAAAAATAAAATATTTTAGAAACGAAATCTTTGTAAGTAATAAAAAAAAAGTTTTCTGTTAAAAGTAATTTCTCAATCATTTTCTTCTTCACGTACTTCTTTGAATGCCTTTTCGAATACAAAATAATCTGTATTTTACAGTGGCTGTTGTATTAAAAGTTATTAGGGAGCTACACTTGTATTGTTTTTAATAAAAATAAAAGCTTAAATACTTAAATACAAAATTTAAATTAAAAATATTTAGTTAACCCCATATTTCTTTTAAATGATGCTACTATAACAAGTTATAAATTTTGGTGAATCTACTACTCTTAAAATGAATGAATTTTCTAAATATATGTTATAAATGAGACAGAACAACTAACAGAAAACAGAAACTAACTGAAACTTTTCTAACAGAAAACATATTAACATAACATGCTCAAATTGCCCTCCCTTCATCGTTTAAATAGCACCAAATGAAAACCTCTGACTGACAATAGTTAATGATAAAATGAAAATAATTCATCAGTAGCGTAGATATTGTTGGGCTTGTTGTTTGGTTCGGGTCTTTCTATGGAATTGCAGATGTTTTACGCCTGCAATTCCATCACATTTGTGTTATTTATTACATTTATGTTGTTCCATAAACACAAATTTTGGAAAAGTAGTTGAAAAGACTTTTCATGAAACCTATAATTTTTCTTCAATCTTGTAATGACAATGGCATGGATGTGTGTTAGTGGTTCGGAATCCACGATAAACTGTAGGTCCCGGTCTAATTAGCCTAAAGTGTGCACAAAATGACTGTAGAGCGACAAACCAAGCAAAACCAATTAGTCTTATATATCCGCCAAAATATCACTCTTTCTGACAGAAGAATTGTTGGTTCGGTTGTTAAGTATCTAGTATTATAATAAGGGCTTTTCCCATGACCTGATATACCCTATGTGATGAAGGATCACTGAGAAGGCTCAAGGATCCTAGCTGTTCTGGTAATTGAATTTTCAAATGTAATGATGTTCTGTTTAGTTTTCGTTTTTACGAAAGATCTAATTACTAGAAAAGGATTTCAAATTCCTTCTTTTTCATCTTTGAAGGACAACCTCCTTCCCCTTAGTTAACTCTGGATAATGCTGAATTTGTAACTGATTTCATTAATATCAATGCCAATTACATAAAATCAAGAAACCATTATTAAAAAAGTATATTTAAAGAAAAGTAATTAATAACCAATATTCTGTAAGCAAAAGAGTACATTTCCTATTTTTTTGGAGTACTCTTTACCAAAGACTTGTCTTACTCTTAAGCCAAAATATCCCATTACTGGTTTTAGTCCAGTTTTATACGCAACTGTCCATAAACACCTAAAAGGAGATAAAACGTTTTCAATAACGCAGCTCGAAACAACTTGAAATACTCCCTTATTTGTAAATGCGTAATAAAAACTAATGCTTTTCAGATTATTATAAATAAACGAGCGGCTCTAAATTCTTTGCATATATACAGACAGAAATAATATAATGCTTATTGCAAAAGATGTTAAGATTTCATGCCTAAAATTGAACTGCAAGAAATAAATATCTACAATAAAGGGATAAATAAAGGAAAGGCATCATTTCCTAAAAACGATATGGAGCTAGTTATTGAATGCAGGGAAATATCCGAAGATTAAATGTGGCCAGATGATTAAATGATTAAATTTGTATCTTAAATTTATATTTTTATCGAAAACTAATTACACTGTAGAGAGTGTGCACATAATTTTGAAACGATTTTGAAAATACATATATATATATTCAAATAAGGATCATTATATTTTCTAATATGTGCAGTTTAATAGCCCTTTTGTTTTAGATATTGATTACATTAGATCATATTAGATCTTTATTTCTGAGATAAAAAAGCTATTCTTAAAAAATTAACGTTGATTTTGTTGCATTCTTATACAACAACCTTCCAGAACTATCCAATGTTTTGAGATGCACTTATAAAGAGCTTGGAGGACTTAAAAGTCCAAATGTGGAGTAATCCGTAGGAGAGACATTAAGGGACTTGGGTGGGATACAGTTACATAAAATAGTCTCAATTTCGGTCTCATTTCCCATTTGTTTTTCCTAATATACTATAGAATAGTAGATTTAGAGGTATGTCTGGTAGTCTTATCCTAATGAAACTTTACACAGTGATGATTGTTTGGGTAAAGTAATGGAATGTATTCTTTCAAAGTAGGTGTTAAAATATATTACTTATAGTTATCAGAATTAGTGTTGATATTTATTTCTATTTTACTTATTTTATATTTTCCATTATTAGAAAATCCAGTAATGCTCATAAAACATTTAGCAAAATTAACCTTGTTTTCTCGGAATCAAAATTCTAGGCCATTTTTCTTCTCTTTTTCGTAAGTTAATCGATCTTTTTCATATCCAAGCCTAATCCATTGTAACTATATATTTCCATTTTTCAACTGCTAAATAATTTTCATATAACAATTTGCGCATTGTCTTTTACGCTGAGAAACTTGTTTTGACATTAGACTGTGAACATCATGCTGTTTTGTTTCATCATGCAAAATTGGTTTAAATCAGATTTTATAATTTTGTTTACAATTCCTATAGAGATATTTAAATTTTTTTGGGGGGGGGGTGAAGGTGGTGAAGGGTTTTGCTTTTAAGGTATGAGATGCGACTTGGAATATAATAATTATACCAATCTTTGTTGGGTATGCATTTTTTACACCTTTTGCCTGGTAAAATATAAATTTTGACGTTTCTTTCCTATTTTATTATACACGTTATTTATTTCCATGCATTGTCTGCACCATTCATCTCAAGAGGATTTATTTATACTCCTAGCTGGCAATCAACATAGCCAATCTTATTTGAGAGCACCACGATATTTGATTTTCTTGTACTCTTCCGGGAATACAACAACAGCATGATATTTATTTACGTGTAGAAATATTAAAACCGGGAATTTAAAATTCTTTTGTAATAAACGAATAGAAGTATTTCCCTTCTCATCGCAAAGAGGGAAAATATAGCCTTCGATACATTGTTTATTTTCTAGCAGCAGATTAAAGCAAATAATAATTTTAGTGATGCATACGATAGTTAAACCCTTTTCTGAATTGATGCCATTTAGGTATATTTTTCTTCCTTTAATTGTAATTCATGGAGAAAGTTCAAATCGTCACAAAAGTGTCTGAACACTCTTTGTATATTGACGATATAGTCGTGGAATTCTAGTGAGTAACATGTTAGGTTTCCGAGTCAAGATTATTTGATTTAAAACTCGATAAGGAATGAAGATCCAAAAATTCAAGATCTCCCCCCACCCACCCACCCATATGCTACACTCACGGATGTCCATTCAAAATTATGGTGGCACTTTTTCACCCACATTATTCCAACTAGCGTTATTCATAGAGGTATCATGTTGTTTTGTATTAGTATTAGGCAAGGAATTCCTGGGCGAGGATAATTCCAAGGACCAATTTAACTTTTGAAACTAAAGGTGAGTTTCTATCGGATACTAAAGTCTAAAGACCTACAAATAGAGCCAGTCAGATGCTTATTCTGTCCAACATTCTTTCATCGCTTTAAACTTGGGACAATTCAGATTGAGAGTTGGCATCTCTTTCAATAGTAAATTGAATGACTCATTTAGGCTATTTGTAATTCTTGCGATACGTCTCTAATTGCATCACATACAAGGGACTAGTTTAGTATCGCTGAATACCTGTGTCTGTTAGGTATTCATTAGAGGTCTAACTCAAAGATTACGATGCAATTCAAACGTATTTCCCATGTTTTTATCTGATGAAAGGCAAGATTTTTTCTTAATTTCAGTAATATTTAAGAAATGAAATTTGTGGTGATAATAGTGTATTAAGCTGGCGTCTCTTTTTAATAGATCCATGGTTCTCTGTGTTCTTTCACGTGATATTCTAAGAGTGCAGCGATACAGATATGATATCATCTATTCTTTTGATTTAATTTAATTATCATATTATTTTATGCAAACACAAATTAAACACGCACAGTTTTCTTTACAGCAATTCATAGCATCCCTGGTTACGATCAATGTTTATATTTAAAGATTTTTGGTAATTTCAACTATTATTACTTACTATTATTTCAAAAAATCATCAGCTATATTTTAAAGCTATCATCTATTAAGTCATTAATTAATAATTTAGAACATAGAAAACTTAATTGCTCAAAATAAAATATTGTATTTTATTCTATTGTGCTGAAATATTTGTGATGAAATACAATAAATTACAGGAACACCTACAGAAAATAAATTTTTAAGAAAATTCTAATTGTCATACTACAAAGCAATGAACTGTTACTAATAAATTAGGAAATATTTATCACTTTTTAGTTTCAAGCATTTATGCTAAAAATATTATTACTATTACTACTATTATTTTTTTTTTTAGATTTTCAATTGAGATCTTTAAAAATAAGATTTATATGAAGAATGACATTAAATGAAGAATGAAAAATGAATTATATTCACTATTACTTATCGTTGAAAGTATTTGAAATATTGAATGAATGCGTCTTGTTTAAGTTTTATGCAACACAGAAAATAATTACCTGAAATATGGGGAATAAAAATTACTTTTTTTTTTACATTTTAAGTGTTTATGTTGAAAAAAAAACTTGAAAGCTTTCTGCTCTCAAAACGTAAATTAAATTGTTGTGTACTTGAAAATAAAAACGGTTTTT
>BPLQ01008837.1:0-34645 GCA_021605075.1 Caerostris darwini
ATGCTTTATAATATATAATAGCACAATATGCTTTATAATATATAATAACAGAATATATGCTTTATATTGCATCAACTGTTTGACAGTATAAAATAGTGAAACAAAATACATCTTTATGTAATACAATTGAAAAAAAAAAGACAAAACAAAAAATAATTTTAAAAAAAACTACTGCTATAAAATAACTATTAAATCAAACGTTAAATTAACTATTATTAAAATTATTGTTAAATAACTATTGAATCAAACGATTAAATAACTATTATTAAAGCTATTGCTAAATAACTATTGAATCAAACGGTTAAATAACTATTATTAAAACTATTGTTAAATAACTATTGAATCAAACAATTAAATAACTATTATTAAAACTATTGTTAAATAACTATTGAATCAAACAATTAAATAACTATTATTAAAACTATTGTTAAATAACTATTAAATCAAACGATTAAATTATTGTTTAAATTGTTATTTCTAGTGGATCATTTTCAGTTAAAAAATTACCATGAAATATTTAAATTATATTGCATTCATGTTTTGGTTTATGCATTAAATAAGTAATTGATATTGCTTCTTCTAATTAGATAGATAAATCTTTTAATTTTACTAATCACCTGTGACATAACTAATAATTTTGTTTTAAATATTTGGTGAAATAAACTAGTTTTATAATAATAGATACAACAATCAATTTCGTTTTTATACATTCTATTCAGCGTAACATTCAATTGCAGTTGCGTTATGTTTTAGTGAAAAAACATTTTATATATTTAATTTTATTTCAGTTGTTTGATTTTCTATTTCATAATAAATCAGTCATTAATTAATAATAAGTAAATAATTTAATAACATTTGGAAACATAAACGTAATTATCCCAGGAAAAAACTTAATAATGAAAGTTAATATTCTCAAAAAAATATGAAAATTTAAAGCCAGAGTATTTTTATTATAAGTTTCGAATTATGAATGGAATGTTAACAAACATATTATTTTATAACAAAGTAAATAATAACATAACATAATAAAGAATTGTTTAAAAAAAATATTTGATGAAATAAACTTGGTTTATAATAATACATACAAAATTCAATTAAATTTTCAAGCATAATATTGAACCTAACGTTCAATTGCAATTTCGTTTTTCTTTAATGAAAATTTGTTTATGTATTTAAATTTCTTTCAATTGCTTGATTTTCTATTTAAGAACTAAACAATAAATTAATAATTAATTAAAAATAATAATGAATAAACAATACTTATGCTTTTGTTTTGGCAAATATTATTAAATTATTTATCTCAAAAAAATGTAATTTAATAATGAAAGTTTAAATACTGAAGAAAATGTAAAAAATTAAAGCCATAGACTGTTATTTAATACGAGCAAATTTCCAATTATGAATAGGAAATATTAATAAACACAAATTTAAAAAACTAAGTGAAAAACTGTAAGCATCTTATTAATAACCGAGATAAATTTTTCAGAGATAGATTGTTCGAAATTAACAATTAGGCTAAATCTCAAACAATTTTCAATTGTTTTCTGTACTCCGGAAAGCAATAGTTACGAAACTTTTGAAGATTCTTGCAATAGCGAGTAAGAATTCTATTGATTTCTGAGAAACAAGAAATCACCTGGAATTTGAGAAGATTATCTTCTTTCTTCAAGAAGAATGTCATCTTAAAACCTTGAGATTAGCCCTTCCACTTCCTTTGTTTGTAGACTTTAGTTTAAAAGAATTCTTCTTTGTCTTTATGGCTGGGTGGTTCAGCTAATCACTGAACTTTGAGAAATGAACTTCTGTCTTCGATGTAAAGATTGCTGAATTCGTGATATTCTGATATTAAGAAGCCTAATTTCTATTCTGAAAATTGCTTGTATATAGTTTCAATTTGGCTATGAATGAAAGCATGTGTACATTGGGAATATGATGCACAACCTGAAAATATAAAGTTCCATTTTTATATATTGTGATGTTTATAGTTTGTTTATAATGACAGACAAATTATGCGAGTATTGTATATGTTAATTACTTTGTAGGATAATAAGAGTTTTAATCATAATGGAGGTGGTGGGTTGGGGGCTTAAAGTTGTCATTACAAAGTTGTCATTGAAAGTGTGTAGTGATTTTGGTTAACAATTTCTGTAAACGTGAGTTTCAGATAAATTTTAACCAAATATAATTAATTAAATTAAGTGTAGTTTTTTTTCAAATTTCACAATAAGTATTAGTTTTCTATTGTATTTTGAATCATAAGTTACCAAACTTTTAACAAATTTTACAGTTACCTAATTAAACCAACATTAATATATTTAAAGTGCAATAATTTGTAATTTTTATAAATATCATTGAACAATTAATATTTATTTTTTAAATTAGTAAAAGTTAGGGCCGGATATGAGTGTGATATTGATACAGTGTTGTCTCATGGTTCAAATTGAATTATTTTTTTAAATAATAACTAACTATTTGTGATTTTTAAAATAAACCGAAAGCATCTAAGAAAATCGAATTTTTGAAATTGTTTCCTAATTTATTTAATCACATTTTATCAGAGTAATTTAAGCTTCCTCTCTTTGGTATTTTTTTTTCTTGTCTCTTTTTCCCACTTGCTTCTAACGTTCTCATTATTAATCTTGTAGAAATTATTACAAAACCCAATCTACTCTTATTGAAAAACGTAACTTTTATACCTTCCTTCACCGCTACACCCTCTTCGAATCTCGAAACAATCACGCAGCCCGCAAAGCCCTGGTCAACTCCGGGGACTGACCGCCCCCCTCTCCCACCAGCGAGGAAGCCGAGTGGACACAAAAGGTAATTACAGGGGCACCCCTTCACCAATCCAGTTTCCGCGCGAGCTGCCCAGACTTCTTAATGAGAAAACGTTTCCCAACTTGGGAAGCTAAATGACTCGCTGCGACACAACCCGCCAGAAATGAAGTCCATCGAACACGATGATACCACGCAGCCCCTCTTATCGAAGGAATGAAGGCCACCATTTCAGAATAGATAAACCTTCGAGACGTATCGTTGTCCTGCTTTTCACGTTGGCTGGTACACTATGCTAATTCTGTCCGAATAGTTATGTCGCACTCAGTGTGTGTGTGTCCGTTATCAAGCTTCGTGTAGACAGACAGACAGACAACTTTATTAATATCGCTTTCATGTATGGTAAATAAGGAAGGAATAATGAATTTTGAAGACATTCTTAGAATAACTCATTCTTTGGAAAGAGTCGGATATTTGCAAAGACGGTTTTCAGGAGGTCTTGATCTATTAGGTTGCTTTGTTAAACTACACAGAAAGTATGTCAATGAGTGTTTATTATTCACCGGGTGTCATTTCTTGCATAAATAGGTGCTGTGTGTAGTCATAGCATTAGTGTATTTGTATCATAGGGTGTTATAAAGACTTTTAATAATTTTGATTTTGATTTTTGAATTACAAAATGCTGTACGCATTATTCATGATTATGAGGAAGTTAGAAAGAAAGCTAATGTTTGGAAAATATTGAAAATTCTAATAAACTAACATGAAATTCGATGACCATGAAAAACATTCGATTGTGTTGAAATTGAAGGGATAATCTTTTAGTACATATGATGAATAAAATTTGATTATAATGCCAAAACTTCATTCGATATTAATTCTGGTTGCCTATGAGGATTGCAAAAATGTTCTCTGAGGAAATTTCGCTCATTGTAATATATATATATATATATATATATATATATATATATAATCTGAAAGAGGTCATGCTATTATTCTGTGTAAAACTGATTTGTTTTGACTTGGTTTATCTCTCTACGGTCATTCTGTGTACACTTCAGACTAATTAAACAGGGACCTACAGTTTAACATGGATTACAAAATATTAACAAACATCCATGCCACCGCCGGGATTCGGGTGTGAAACCTATGATACCAAACGCCAGTGCGACTGCCAATTGGCCTTCAGGCCGCTTAACAATGGAATGTAGAGTAACAATTAGGGATTTATAAAGTAAAACTAAAACCATCTAAAAAAATTGACTTTTTAAAATTATTTTCTTATAAATTTAGACAAATCTTTTCATAGGAAATTAGTTCTCTTATTTTTTGGAGTTTTTTTATTTTCTCTAGCTTCAAACGCTCTCATGATAATAAACCTTGAAGAAATTATTACGAAACACAATCTACTCTTATTGAAAACCGTAACTTTTATAACCTCCTACATCGCTACCCCTCCTTCGAATTTCAAAACAATCACGCAACCCGCAAAAGCCCTGGTCAATTCCGGGGAATCTAAAACCCCCCTCACACCCCAGCGAGGTAGCCGAGTGGACACAAAAGGCAATTACAGGGGACCCCCCTCTCCAATCCAGTTTCCGCGCGAGCTGCCCAGACTTCTTAATGAGAAAACGTTTCCCAACTCGGGAAGTTAAATGACTCGCTGTGACACAACGCGCCAGAAATGAAGTCCATCGAACATGATAATACCACGCAGAGGCCCTCTTATCGAAGGAATGAAGGCCTTTATTTCAGAATAGATAAACCTTTGGGACGTATCGTTGTCCTACTTTTCACGTTGACTTGTGCACTATGCTAATTCTGTCCGAATAGTTATGTCGCACTCAGTGTATGCGTCCGTTATCAAACTGCTTACAGACAGGCAGAACACTTTAGGTCAACACTTTAGGCAGGTCATCTTATGCACACTTTAGACTAATTGAACCGGGACCTACAGTTTAAAGTGGACTTTGAACCACTACAAACATCCATGGCACCACCGGTACTTGAGCCTAAAACATGTGACATCGAGCGCCATAATACTAGACACCCGGCCAACAGGTCCCTAATATGAAATAAACTGAACATATCTAAAAAAAATTTCAATTTTAAAATAATTTTCTAATTTATTTATTGATATCTTATTGGAGGAGATTAAGCTTCCTCTATTTGGCATTTTTTTCTCTTTTTTCCTCTCGTTTCTAAAGCTCTCATTACTAACTTTGAAGAAATTATTACAAAACCCAATCTACTCTTATTGAAAAACGTAACTTTTATAACTTCCTTCATCGTTAACCCCATCTTCGGATTTCGAAACAATCACGCAACCCGCAAAAGGCCTGGTCAATTTCGGGGGCCGACAACCCACCCCCCTCTCACTCCAGCCGAGGAAGCCGAGTGGACACAAAAGGTAATTACAGGGGACCCCCTCGCCAATCCAGTTTCCGCGCGAGCTGCCCAGACTTCTTAATGAGAAAACGTTTCCCCTCTCGGGAAGCTAAATGACTCGCTGTGACACAACCCGCCAGAAATGAAGTCCATCGAACATGATAATACCACGCAGAGGCCCTCTTATGGAAGGAAAGAAGGCCTCTATTTCAGAATAGATAAACCTTCGAGACGTATGCCTTTCACGTTGGCTGGTACACTATGCTAATTCTGTCCGAATAGTTATGTCGCACTCAGCGTATGTGTCCGTTATCAAGCTGAGGGCAGACAACTTTATTATTATCGTCTTCGTGTATGGTAAATAAGGAGGGAATAATGAGTTTTGAAGGCCTTCTTAGAATAGATCAATCTATGGAAAGAGTGGAAGATTTGCGAAGACGGTTTTAGAGATGTCTTAATCTATTAGGCTGCTTTGTCCAACTACATAGAAATAATATCAATGAGTGTTTATTAAGTACCTGTTATCATTTCTGGCACAAATTGTTGTTTGTAATCATAGCATTAATTCGTTTTCACCAGAAAGGTGAAATAATGACTTTTTAATAATTGTGATTTTTATTTTTGTACTACAATATGTTGCATTGATTATTCATGTTTTTGATGAAGTTGGAAAGTAAGCTAATGTTTGATTATACTGAAAATTCTAACATGAAACTCGATAGCCATGAAAAACATTTGATTGTATTTAAATTCAATGGATAATCGTATAGTACATATGAAGAATAAAATTTTATTATGATGCCAAAATTTCCTTCTGTAATCAGTACGGTTACCTATGTTGATTTTAAAACTGCTGACTGTGGAATTTTTGCTCATATATATAATAAGAAGGCAGTCATGCCATTTTCGATATAAAACTTATTTGGTATGTCGCTCTCCGGTCACTTTGTGCACTCTTTAGACTAATTAGACCGGGACCTACAGTTTAACGTGGAGTTCGAACCATTAACAAACATCCATGCCACAGCCAGGATTCGAACATAAAGCCTATGACACCAAAAGCCAGAACGCTAACCAATTAGTCATCATGCCGCTTAACAATGGACGGGAAAATAACTATTAGTGATTTATAAAGTAAACTAAACGCATGTAAGAAAAATGACTTTTTGAAATTATTTTCTTATAAATTTAGTCGAGTGTTTTCTGGGGAAATTAATTTGATCAATTTTTTGTAGTTTCTGTCCCTTTTCTAAAGTTCTCATTATTAACTGACTGCAAAATTAAAGAATCAAAAAATTAATTAAATCTCATTATTAACTGACTATACAAATCATTACAAAACCCAATTTACTCTTATTGAAAAACGTAACTTTTATAACTTCCTATATCGTTACCCCTTCTTCGGATTTCGAAACAATCACGCAACCCGCAAAAGCCCTGGTCAATTTCGGGGACAAACTGCTCCTTCTCACCCCAGCGAGGAAGCCGAGTGGACACAAAAGGTAATTACAGGGGACTCCCCCCTCGCCAATTCAGTTTCCGCGCGAGCTGCCCAAACTTCTTAATGAGAAAACGTTTCTCAACTCGAGAAGCTAAATGACTCGCTGTGACACAACACGCCAGAAATGAAGTCCATCGAACACGATGATACCACGCAGAGGCCCTCTTATCAAAGGAATGAAGGCCTCCATTTCAGAATAGATAAACCTTCGAGACGTATTGTTGGCCTGCCTTTCACGTTAGCTGGTACACTATGCTAATTCTGTCCGAATAGTTATGTCGCACTCAGTGTTTGTGTCCGTTATCAAGCTGAGGGCAGACAGGCAGATAACTTTATTATTATCGCTTTCATGTAGGGTAAATAAGGAATGAATAATGCGTTTTAGAGGCATTCTTAGAATACATCATTCTTTGGAAAGAGTGGAAGATTTGCAAAGACTGTTTTAGGGATGTCTTAATCTCTTAGACTGCTTTGTCCAACTACACAGAAATTATGTCAATGTGTTTATATGAAGCACCAGGTATCATTTCTTGCATAAATTGCTGTTTGTAATAATAGTATTTTTTCGTTTGTACTACAAGGGTGTAATAAATAATTTTTAATAATTGTGATTTTTATTTTGGAGCTGCAAATTGGCATATCGAATATTCATATGTTTTGATGAAGTTACAAAGTATGCTAATGTTTGATAATACTGAAAGTTCTAATACACTAACTTGGAATTCAGTAAGACATGAAAAACATTCGATTGTATTTAAATTGAAAGGACAATCTTATAGTACTTACGATGAATATAATTTGATTATAATGCCAAAATGTCATTCTATATTCATTAAGGTTACCTATTTTGATTGCAAAACTGCTCTCTGAGGAATTTTCGCTCATTACATTTTTATATAATAATCTGAAAGTTGTCATGCCCTAATTCTATATGAAATTGATTTGGTTTGGCTTGATTAGTCGCTCCACGGTAATTTTGTATATACTTAAGACAAATTATACCGGGACCAGCAGTTTAACATGGATTTTTGAACCACTAACAAACATTCATGCCACCGCCAGGATGTGCCTGAAGCCTACGGTACCAAAGGCCAGAGCTCTAGTTAATTGGTAGCATAACAATGGAATAGAAAACATCTATTAGGGATTTATAAGGTAAACTAAACGCATCTAAAAAAACTGACTTTTTAAAATTATTTTTTAATCAATTTAGTCAAATCTTTTTGGGGGAAATGAGTTTGCTCTTTTTAGCTTTTTTTGTCCCTCTTCTGAAGCTCTCATTATTAACCTTGTAGAAATTGTAACAAAACCCAATCTACAGTTATTGAAGAAACGTAACTTTTAAAACTTCCTACATCGTTACCCCTTCTCGAAATTTCGAAACAATCACCCAACCCGCAGAGACCTGGTCAATTCCGGGGACCGACCGTCCTTCTTCTCACCCCAGCGAGGAAGCCGAGTGGACACAAAAGGTAATTACAGGGGACTTCCCCTCGCCAATCCAGTTTCCGCGCGAGCTGCCCAGACTTCTTAATGAGAAAACGTTTCCCAACTAAGGAATCTAAATGACTCGCTGTGGCACAACATGCCAGAAATGAAGTCCATCGAACACGATGAAACCACGCAGCCCCCTCTTATCGAAGGAATGAAGGCCTCCATTTCAGAATAGATAAACCTTCGAGACGTATCGTTGTCCTGCCTTTCAGGTTGGCTGCTGTTACACTATGCTAATTTTGTCCGAATAGTTATGTCGCACTCAGTGTATGCATCCCTTATCAAGCTGCGGACAAACTGGCAGACAACTTTATTATTGTGGCTTTCATGTATGGTAAATAAGGAATGAATAATGAGTTTTGAATTCATTCTTGGAATAGATCATTCTTTGGAAGATTTGCGAAGACTGTTTTGAGGACGTCTTAATCTATGAGGCTGCTTTGTGGAACTAGAAAGAAATTATGTCAATGAGTGTTTATTAAGCACCAGGTGTCATTTCTGATATAAATTGGTGTTTCTAAACATAGCATTAATTCGTTTGTACCACAAAGGTGTGATAAAAGCATTTTAATTATTTTTATTTTTGAGCTACAAAATGTTATATCGATTATTCATGTATTTTGATAAAGTTAGAAAGAAAGCTAATGTTTGATAATACTGAAAATTCTAATACACTGACTTGAAATTCGATAGCCATGAAACACATTTGATTGCATTTAAATTGAATGGTGAATCTTATAATAATTCTAAAGATTAAAATTTGATTATAATGCTAAAATTTCATTCGATATTCCTTACGGTTACCTATGTTGATTGCAAAAATGCTCTCTCTGGAATTTTTTAGATTAGATTCTATATAAAATTGATTTGGTTCGGATCAGTTTATCGCTCTACTGTCATTTTGTACACACCTTAGACTAATTAGATTGGGACCTACAGTTTAATGTTAATTTTGAACCATCCATGCCACCGCCGAGATTCGATCCTGAAGACTATGGTACCAAAGGCTAGAGCACTAGCCAATTGGTCATCAGGTTGCTTAAGAATGGAATGGAAAAAACAATTAATGATTTATAAAGTAAACTAAACTCATCTAAAAAAAATTTGACCTTTTGAAATTATTTTCTAATATATTTAGTCAAATCTTATACGACATTAAGTTTTCCATCCCTTTTTGGCATTTTTCTTTCTTCTCTTTTTTCATCTCGCTTCTAAAGCTCTCATTATTAACCATTTCGAAATTAATACAAAACCCAATCTACTCTTGAAAAACGTACCTTTTATAACTTCCTGCATTGTTACCCCCTCTTCGGATATCAAACAATCACGCAGCCCGCAAAAGCCCTGGTCAATACCGGGGACCGCCCGTCCTCCCCCCCTCTCATCCCAGCGAGGAAGCCGAGGGGACACAAAAGGCAATTACAGAGGACCCCCCTCGCCAATCCAGTTTCCGCGTGAGCTGCCCAGACTTCTTAATGAGAAAACGTTTCCCGACTTGGGAAGCTGAATGACTCGCTGTGACACAACACGCGAGAAATGAAGTCCATCGAACATGATGATACCCTGCAGAGGCCCTCTTATCGTAGGAATGAAGGCCTCCATTTCAGAATAGATAAACCTTCGAAACGTATCGTTGTCCTGCTTTTCACGTTCCCTACTACACTATGCTAATTCTGCCCGAATAGTTATGTCGCACTGAGTGTATGCGTCCGTTATCAAGCTGCTCACAGACAACTTTATTATTGTGGGTTTCGTGTATGGTAAATAAGTAAGGAATAATGAGTTTTGTGGGCCTTCTTAGAATTAATCATTCTTTGCAAAGAGTGGAATATTTGTAGAAGACGGTGTTAGGAACGTCTTAATCTATTAGGCCGCGTTGTTGAAATACACTGAAATTATGTCAATGAATGTTTTATTAAACACCGGGTGCCATTTCTGTCATAAATTGGTGTTTGTAATAGTTCTTTTTTACTACAAGGATGTTATAAAGATTATTTTTATTTTTGAGCTGCAAAATGTTATATCGGCTATTCATGTTTTTGATGAAATTATTATAGTCAGTATTATTAAACATTAGTTCACTTTCTAATACATTAACCTAAATTCGATAGTGAAGAAAAAATTTTGATTGTATTTAAATTGAATGGGCAAACTTACTGTACTGTACAAATGAATAAAATTTGATGCTCTTCGTGTAGGTTCACGTTAGAATAGCTGTAGGCATGTATGTCATAAAACGCGACTAAAATGGTTATTAAGTGTTCAGGCTATAATCGGTGCGGTAAAGTCTGACTTCTCTCTTTGGTTGCTCCTTGTGTTTGTGACGCAAAGTCAATGACAAAAAGCTGCAGTTTTATTCTTTATTATTGACTCATCTGTTTAAGACACATGTGTTCATGGATTTCTTTTAGATGTTGCTGTCAACCAAGTTGGATAAGAAACAACAAATTTGATTCTAATACCAAAACTTTCATTATATATCCATTACTAATTAACTATGCTGATTTAAAATGTCTGTCTGAGGAATTTTCGCTCATTATAAATCTATTTATATTCCATAAAAGAATGGTTAAGATAAAAGAATATCAGTTCCTGTATGGTGCGGTGACTAACAATGTTTACACCTATTAGATGCAACATGTTGGCAGGAATAATAATAGATTTTATAATCAAAAAATTAGTGTGAATCATAAATCATAATAGAAATATATAGTGACACTATATACATTAAGCATTCGATTCCAGCTTAAAGCATACGATTTGATTCATTCAAAAGCATGCGATTCAATCTTTCAATTCATGACACGTACCGTCAACAGAAATATCATTTGAAGGTGATTAGAAAGCTGAACTTAAATGGGCCCCATTGTATCTTGTTCCTCCTTAAAAGTGAGCTGCGAACTAACGAATTGAATTATCTGAAATCAATACAAAGAGTAAAACGGTTAAATATCTTTTGTTTATCATTTTCATATCCATTGACGGTACTTAAATCGCTCAACTATTTTAATGGCAAGAAAAAAAAAATAATGAATCTATTTCTTTCCCCTTAACGACTCATTGATTGCCTTACACCCTTATCTATAAACCACTCCGGTTTGATATTCGAGATTATAAAAGCACAGCCAACTTATTTTATGAGCATATTACACGGCAAATAAGCCATTTATAAATTATAGTCAATTTTGAATGAATTTGATAAATATTATCATTGAATTTAAGAAAAAGAATTATGTACAGAACTCAGCCAGCTCCGATGTACGTTTGTTCTTCTTACTTAAAAATATAAATTGTATTTTTTTTTAAAGATTTGCAAACTTCCATGAAGGATTAAAACGTCGAATATAATGCAGTACTATTTTAATATAAAAGTAAAATTTAAAATATTAGAAAAATATCTTATTCAATGTTTACTAATTGACTGCAGATTAGATGATCAATTCTTCTGTTAACATAAAATGCTTGAATTTAATGAAATATGTTTTAATCCTATGTTGTTTGTTGGCCAAATTATATTTAATTTTAAAATTGCGACACAAAAAATAGATGTGAGGAAGCCTTTTATGTATTATTTAATAACAATCTTGTTCGCATCAACACATATTTGTGAATAGACAAATTTACACCTGAATATAAAAAAAAAATTGATTAATAAAATTCCTTATATTAATTACTATAAATCGTTATAAATGTTTGATATTTTTATATAATCAAGAGTTTCAGTAAAATTTACTATTTTAATAGTATCTTAAAATTACTTTATTAACAATTTATTTAGTGTTTTCTGATAAATTTTGTTTGTTTCAATGTAGAAACTTGAATTATTTATACGTGGTTTATAAATCAACTAATATTTTTTTTAACTAACGACACTATTTCAATGAACCTAGATCAATTAAAAATAATAATCGTTTATAAAAGGGGGCTAATTTACTAATTTAGGGCTAATAGCATTTGCTTTGTTATATCAAAGAATGCACTAAAAATTAAAAACATATAGTTTAGCTCAGGGGTATCCAAACCCGCCAGTGTCATCAATCCAGCCCACGACAGCGAATAGCTTATTGTTGCTGTAATAAGTTGGATAAAAAAAGACAGAATAATAACTCGGTTTTATTGACTTGCTAGGTAAATTTTAACGACAAGTATAATGCGTAGAAAATTTAACTTAAGCATAACAATTAACAAATAATTGAAATTAATCCCACTAAGATTATAAACTAGTGAACATCCCGATGTTACTCTCAATAGTTATGTTGGGGTAAAGAGTATCGCATCTGTATGTATATCGATGTTTGGAATGTATATATCCTGAATCAAACATATGATTTTTATCCTGAAAATCCCTCAGGAACGGAAAAGTTAAATTAACGCGAATGAAATCGCTGGTTATCCATTTGTAAAAAAATATTAATGACATTTATGTAATTATATAGATAATGGCAGAAAAATTAAAACGGTTTTGGGCCTTGGTACTTACTGGAGTAAAAAGTATGGCCCTAAGGCTGGAAAGTTTGGAGACAAATGATTTAGCTGATGATGTGAGATTATCGAAATATCTACTAAGTTTATTTGTTTTACAAAGCAATGACTATAACTCATTCACTAATAGAAAGACCCGACTCTAGGTTGACCGAAAGGCTCGGTTACAAAGTAACCGCTGGTGATCGTTAGGGTTGGTTTAATTCAGCTGGCAGCTTTGCTATATTGGTGTTTTGGAGGCTGTTTCAAAAAATTAGGTGACTTGATGGCGTTTGTGATGTTCAACATATGGTCTCGTCAGTCGGACTACCTGGTGGGAGTTTTCCGGGTTTCATCCCTTACGATACGCAAATGCCCTAAAAGTCCTCCCTGAAGACACTGTCCTCCTTCTTCAGTGACACGGAGCCAAGTTAGATTTCTACCTACGGGGTTTCCATCACAACAGAAGCTGCCCCCTTTTCCACCATACATGAGTATGTTCCTACTATGGCAATGGTCCCTATGAGTAGAGTCCTATTCATGGCATGTCCGTCCTAGCGAACCAAACTTCATCTTAATGCACATTTGCTTTTAAATGGCCTATGAGTAGCAACCCTTAATAAAAGTTGACATAACATACATCTTTTGAATATTTTTATTTTAGTAATATTAATTTACTGAAGATTATTAATGTCAAATCGACAAATAAATCAGTTGGAATCAATTAACTTGATAGAAAATATATATTTGCATGTTAAAAAAAACCAAAATATTTTTATTAAAATTTTATATTACGGTCTGTGTATTCTGGCAGAGCATATTATTTATTCAAGATTCACTATGCAGTTTAGAGTAACTGTTTCAATATTTATAAACATTTGAAACATTTTACTACTACAACTGCTACTGTATCCAAAGTGCTTAGAGATTTGAAGCATTTGTTTGAGAGGCTCAATATGTTAATTCGTGCATAATTGCGTCGCAACGTATGTCTGTTATCATGCAGCCGACAGGCCGACAACTTTCACATTGGCTTGAATCCTGTACAATAAACAAGGAAGGAACAAAGGGCTTTGAGCTGAACTCGAATAAATCACTCCCAGGAAAGGAAGGCAGGATTTGTGTCTTAAACAAGATTTACTGTCATCTTAATCCCACAATGGTGAAGATGAATTTTCCAGATAGAGGAAAATAATATATGATCCGAGTTTGAAACGGAGCAAAAGCAGATTGCTCAGGTGTGTGTAGTACAAGTGATGCATTTGTATCTGGATAGTTTTGTTTGGTATATTAAGAGGATTGTTTTCCATAAAATAAATATTCCTGTAAAAACATACTGAATAATTGTGTAATTTCTCTTATAAATTACTTTTTTGGCTCAAACTATACGTGTTACAGGCCTTTTTATTGAACTGCTTCAAATATAATTTTTCATAAATCTTTGGAAAACATGGCAATTCGGTTTTTGAAGGCATATTAGACTTCCAATTGAACAAAATTTAATTCGAAATTCCAGCTGAATCGAGAATTCGAGATTCTATGATTATGGTTAGAATAACTGGCCTTCAGAGAAGGAAAGTCTATTCATTGGATTATTGTAGGAAAATATAAATTACAAAGTATTCACTTAGTGGCTGTGCCAAGAGGTTTGAGAAGGTACCAAAATTAGATGTAATGTGGCCAGTTTATCCTGCTACCTGCTAGTTCACCCTGTCGCACCTTAGATAGGGCTGAAAATTTAAGTAGAAGTTTCAGTATTATACAGGGTGCGTTATCCAAAGTTCATGATTTACATTTTTCTGCGGGGCCGAGCGGCTAGCGCTCTGGCGCTCGGTACCCCAGATTTTGGGTTCCAGTCCCAGCAGTACCACAGATGTTTGTAGTGGTTCGGAATCTACTTTAACCCGTAGGTCTTGGTCTATCTTGATTGTAAAGTGTTAAGCATAGGTCTGGCAATGTAAAAAGAAAACATCTCCTGTCTCGAAATCTGCCAGTGGACCGACGACTTCGCCCCCTATGGTGCTGTTGCGCCAAATAATGTATTTATTTAATATGTTAATGTCAAATGGACAAATAAATCAACCGAAATCAATTTAAACTGACAGAAATATATATATATATATTGCACATTAAAAAAAAATTATTAAAATTATATTACGAGCTGTGTATCCTGACAGAACATATTATTTATTCAAGATTCACTACATAGTTTAAAGTAACTGTTTCAACATTTATAAACGTTTGAAACATTATACTACTACAACTGCTACTGTATCCAATGCGCTCAGAGATTTGAAGCATTTGTTTGAGGTGCTCAATATGTTAATTCCAGCATAATTGTCGTCGCAACGTATGTCTCTTATCATGCAGCCGACAGGCCGACAACTTTCACATTGTCTTGAATCCTGTACAATAAACAAGGAAGGAACAAAGGGCTTTGAGCTGAATTCAAATGAATCACTCCCAGGAAAGGAAGGTAGGATTTGTGTCTTAAATAAGATTTACTGTCATATTAATCCCACAATGGTGAAGATGAATTTTCCAGATAGAGGAAAATAATATATGATGTGAGTTTGAAACGGAGCAAAAGGAAATTGCTCAGGTGTGTGTAATGCAAGTGATGCATTTGTATCTGAATAGTTTTGTTTGGTATGTTAAAAAGATTGTTTTCCATAAAATAGATATTATTGTAAAAGACATTGAATAGTTGTGATTTTTTTCCATAAAGCTAAAATCCTTTTTTGGCTGAAACTATACAGATTGCATCCCTTTTTAGGGCTGTTTAAAACATGACTTATCATGAATCTGTGGAAAACATTGCAATTTCGTTTTTGAAATAACTTGAAGGCATATTATGCTTCCAATTGAACAAAATTTAATTCTACCAAATATATTCGTTTTACAAAGCAGTGACTATAACTCTTTTCACTAATAGCAAAAGAAACTTTATCTGGATGCCCATTTGCTTCTAACTGGCCTACGAGCAAGACTCCTTAATAAAAAATTGCAATATATAATTATGGCATACTTGTATTAAATATTTTTATTTGAATGGTATTTATTTTAAGAGCCAATTAATTTGATGGATATGTAATTAGCGCTCTGGAGCTCATTGCCACAGATTTTGGGTTAAAGTCTCGGCGATGCCTTGTGGATGATTCTAGTTTTTCGGAATACACTTTAAACCGTAGAGCCCGGTCCAATATGTCCATAGAACCGACAACACTACCCCGTTAAGCGGGAAAACATATCCGTTCTCGAAACATACCAGTAATCTGACGGCCTTGGCCCACCACGAAGCTGTTGCGCCAATGAAAAAAATAAGGATATTTATTTAAGATGTTAATGTCAAATAGACAAATAAATCAGCAGAATAAAAATTAAACTGAAAGAAAATATTTTTTTGCATATCAAAAAAATCGAAATGATTTTATTAAAATTATGTTACGAGTTGTGTATTTTGACACAATGTGCTATTTATTCAATTCACTAAGGAGTTTAAAAGTAACTGTTTCAACATTTATAAACGTTTGAAACATTTTACTACTAACACTGCTGCTGTATCCTAATATGCTTAGAGATTTGAAGCATTTGTTTGAGAGGCTCAATATGTTAATTCCAGCATAATTGCGTCGCAACGTATGTCTCTTATCATGCAGCCGACAGGCCGACAACTTTCACATTGTCTCGAATCTTGTACAATAAACAAGGAGGAAGCAAAGCGCTGTGAGCTGAATTCGAATAAATCACTCCTCGCAAAGGAAGGCAGGATTTGTGTCTTAAATAAGATTTACTGTCATCTTAATCCCACAATGGTGAAGATGAATTTTCCAGATGGAGGAAAATAATATATGATCCGAGTTTGAAACGGAGCTAAAGCAGATTTCTCAGGTGTGTGTAGTACAAGTGATGCATTTGTATCTGGATAGTTTTGTTTTTTTATGTCAAGAGGATTGTTTTCCATAAAATAAATATTCCTGTAAAAGACATTGAATAGGCTAAAACTATACATAACCTTTTTGGGCTAAAATTATACACATTACACTACTTTTATGGAACTGTTTCAAATATAATTTTTTTGAATCTTTGGAAAACATGGCAATTCGGTTTTTGAAATGACTTGTCTTTCTCATGCTAAGCTTCCAATTGAACAATATTTAATTCTAAATTTGAATCGAAAAGTGAGCTAATGGCCCATGGACTAGCACTCTGGCTTTTGTTACCAGAGGATTCAGGTTCGAATCCTAGAGATGGCGTGGACGTTTATTAGTTATTCGGAGTGCCCGTTAAACAGTAAGTCCCTGTCTAATTAAGCTAAAGAGTGCAAAATAAATTACCGTAGAGCGACAAACTATAAACCAAACTGAAACGAAAATTCCCTCGTCTATGATTTTAAGTAGCATAACCGAATTTTAGACAGTAAAATCTAATAATTGGAAATTGAATTGTAGGAAAGTATAAATTACGAACTATTCACTCACCCTTAGGAGCTGTTAGTACTCTTAGAAGAGAATTCGGAAGACAACTGGACATCCTGGATAATGCTGAAACTTCTACTTATCTAATTTAGCATGCTTTGTTCAATACATTAGAATTTTACGCCATATGAATCAATATTTCCAATTTTGCACTTTGCATATACATGTTTAAATAAAATTCTGAACTGTAAAGCGTTAAAACAAAGAAATTATAGCGTATTTTATAAAATTTGCCGAAATATCTTTAGAATTAATAAACTGAAATTTCTTAATAAATTATTAAATATACAAATGACTTAGTTATACCATTATTAAAATTTTAATGAACAATAATCTTTTTGTTCAATAGGTCTCCTTGTATACCAATTCCTTTATTAATATTTAAAAAAAAAATCAATTTTAAAATGAGGCTGGTAAAAAATTGTCCATCATCATACATAAAAATTTGCATACAGCATTTTATTTTAAATTCCAATGCCCAGTGGGTGGTGCTCTGTACCACAGGTTTCGTGTTAGAATCTCGGCTGTGCCATGGATATTTGCAGTGCTAAGGAATCCACTTTAAGCCGTAGGTCCTGGTCTGATATGACGGTAGAACATCACAGAACCCAATCAGACTTCTCACCCACATCTTTCCCAAGCTGTAAAGGGGCAACTCAGCTCTAGGCACATAGTATGATGTAGTAACAGTAATATATATTAAGCAATAGGTCACGGTCAAATTAGACTAAAGTGTGCAAAAATTGACCGTAGTATAACAAACCAAACCGTCGGTGAACTGTTTGTAACATATATAATTGGGACACTAGGTTCATAAATGTTCAATTAATATATTTATGAATATAAATTGTGAAATTATAGAGGAAATATTATAATTTAATCTCCCAAATAGTGAAATAAATCGAAATAATTCAGCGATTCTAAAATATACGAACATGTAAATTAGAAACGTAATATCTACCGTATTCCATTAAATATATTTACATTAATAATAAGAAACATTTGAATAAAAAACTATATATTTTTAAATGTCTAACATTTCTTTGATAAAAATTTAATACTATTATTGAATTCACAATTATTTTAATATAATACTTCATGAAAAATTTTATTTTGGACAATAAAGGAATCATGCTTGAGTAAACAATATTTTTTTTCTGTTATTTAATGGTAAGCATACATATGTAGAATACATAGCTTCATCAAAGTTCAATCAATATATTTATGAACATAAATTGCGAAATTATAGAGGAAATATAATTTATTTTCCAAAATAGTGAAATGAATTGAAATAATTCCGCTATTCTTCTGATAATTCTGATATTCACGACGATGTAAATTGGAGTCCTAATATCTAATGCATTACATTAAATATATTTTCATTAAGAATAAGAAACATTTGAATAAAAATAAGTTTTTAGTGTCTAACATTTATTTTATGTACATTTAATACAATAATTGAATTTGCAGTTATTTTAATGTAATAACTTACACAAATTTTATTTCTACAATAAAGGAATCATGCTTGAATAAACAATATTTTTTTCTGTTATTTAATCATAAACATTGCCCGAAAATATTACCCTACCATATATATATATATATATATATATATATACCCTTTAAAATAAATATAAAAGATAATTTATGCAATCCAGTCGAGCCTTTTTTTTACGAATGTAATTTATTTGGGAAACTTTGAGATGAAGATTGTATCTTATCTGTATAAATTTTGAAATTTTATGCAAATGGATAAAATAATAACTTATAGGATATATAGCGAATTTACTTCGTTATATTTCAAAGCTTGTAAAATTGAACGAATTACATTCCGAAGTCTCAGCAAGATAAAATAGGAGTAAAATAAGAGTAAAAAAGAAAACATCATATATTGAGTCAGCTTTATATTTCAACCATCATAAAATGGCCATTCAGAGAAATTTATTTGAAACATTTTATAAAACGCTCAATGTATAGTGAAAAAGAATTTGGAAAGAATGTAAAAGATTTTGAAAAAGAAATGTAATCTTTTATTATCATAAATGTCATTGCATACTGTTTTAATATTATAACATTTTAAAGTTTAATTATTATTTATCAATGGTCAGGTTGTGGTTATTTAGAAAATTTATTTTCATTTATTTTGCTTATATTAATATATTGTTTATATTATTTTTGTATAGATAAATTACATTCAATGTAAAAAATGAACTTGCACATAAATTGTAAAATGTTTTTTAATAGTTACTTAAAAAGATAAAAAGTGCAAAAATTTTGAAATGACTTTAATAAATTATAATGTCAACATAATTAGATTTCTTAGAAGTTAATAAAGAAAAAGAGTTATAAATTAGAAGTTAATTATATATTAACTTCAAAATAAATAAATTGTTTGATATAAATTTTACTCAGTCAGGGAAACGAAATATTTTATATCAAAATAAATTGTGTTTTATCATATTAAATTTTTATAATTAAAACAGATAAATTTTTTTTGATGAAAATAAATAAATTCCCTAAATATTTTGTTCATGTATTTACATCCTGATAATAAAGTGACTAGCGCTCGATACCGCAGATTTCGGGTTCGAGTTCCGCTTGAGTTATGAACGTATGTAGTGGTTCGGAATCTACTTTAAACCGTAGATCCTGGTCTAATATGACTGTAGAGCGTTGGGCGTAAGGCTGACAACCCTATCCCGTGAAAAAGAAAATTATCTCATGTTTCGCAATCTTTCAATAGGTAGACGGCCTTGGCCCACCATGGGGCTGCTGCATCATTGAAGAACATTTTTTTTTCTTTCTAATGCAGCTAACAAACACTTAGACAGCTTGGTCTGGGATGCCTTAAGGCAACAGCTGCACAGACGTTACTCACTTTGCATTACCCAGGGGGCACGTGTAACTTGAAGATAAGCCACGGACGCGGAGTAACAACGCCCCCGCAACGCTCTACCATCATATTTGACCGGGACCTACGGTTTAAAGCGGATTCCAAACCACTACAAACACCCATGGCACCGCCGGGACTCGAACCCGAGACCTGTGGTACCGAGGGCCAGAGCACTAGCCACTCGACCCCTTGAAGAAGAGCATATTTCTTACAAAACATATTTCAAATTTTATAACTGAAATTTAGTGATTTATAATTTCTGCTTGACATAAGTAAATTTTTGAAATTTTTATTTTAATATTTATTATTTTAATAGTATCCGAGTAGTAATGTGTAATAACTGTTATACATGGAGGTTTTATTTTGCTTATGGCATGTACTGTAGTCATAACTTTGAAAGTTAATTGTAACAGATATCATTAATTTATTTACTTAATTGTAGTGTTGGGTCATCTTCAGTTTGACACGCAAATGCAAACATGCTACTCATCTAAGTATTTTAAAAGAAATCTCGTGAAGGAAATTTAAAAGAAAGCTCGTGAAAGAAATTTAAAGAGAAGCTCGTGAAAGAAATTTAAAGAAAAGCTCGTGAAAGAAATTTAAAAGAAGGCTCGTGAAAGAAATTTAAAAGAAGGCTCGTGAAACAAATTTAAAAAAAATCTCGTGAAAGAAATTTAAAAAAAAAGCTTGTGAAAAAAATTAAAATTTGAAAGTGGTGAAAGAAATAAAAAAATTGAAAATGGTGAAGGCTAAAAAATGATCAAAGACATGAAAAGTCCCGCTTCCCAAAACAATACTCGTAATTTTGTGTAATAAAAATAAATTTTCTTTTTAAGACAAATACTCCTTTTAAAATTTAACGAATCTAACTCTTCTATATTTATGAATTGCACTAAATACTACAACAAAATTTGTGAAAAAATTTTACAATCGTTCTAGATATAAATATTTAGGCTTTTTTCCCACTCATAAAGCTGATTGCCCCTCTGAAGGTGTTTGCATGGAAGCTGTTTTGAGGAATATTCCTTTCTTTATCGCACTTTTACTGATATTTTTCTTCCCTTTCGTTTGTAGCATGATTCAATTGCAGTGTCTCCTACGCAATTCCCGAGATGCATTTCGAGGTAGACTATAGAATTTCAAATAAAGAAGAATAGCTGCGGCGTGGGGATAAAATGCAAACTTTTTCCTTCTTAGGTTTGGGCTTTAGGGAGCGTTTCCTAAAACTACCCGCGAGTTGGTTAGGCTACATATCAAACTCTAGCGTTGCCTAGAACATGTTGGTAAAATAAGATGCCTGAATTGTTGTGGCTATATATTATTTAGTGAAGATATTTAAGTAATTGTTCTTTCAAGGTTCTCACACAAATATTTATACAAATTTAGGTTACTTTCTTTTTTGCATAAGAAAAATTAATATTTAATACAAATTATCAATTTCAATTAATTGAAGTATTCTTAGATGTATCTGTATTTCAGAAATCTAAAACAGAAATTTACACATGTGTCATATTTTTCATTAATTAACTAAGAACAAATATGTGTTCATGAATAAATATTAAAAATATGCTGTAAATGAATCGTCAAAATCATAATTCATAATATAATTATGATGCAGTAAAATGGTAAATAGATGTACTAAAATTTAAATGTATGTAATCATTTCTGCAGTCTTAAATGTGATAATTCGTTTTTGTAGTGTGCAGATTGGACAAACGGATTGTTACAGGGTGTGATTGGGTTGAGATACTTGAAGCACAGGTTGGAGAGCTCGCAGCTTTATTTACACGAACAACTACTGCACACATAAGTACAATATAGAGACGTATAATATTCAACACATTTATAGACATATAATCATAGATTAATGGAGGATTCCACTTTTTCTTTTCTTTTGGATGCTCTGCTACACTCAGGATGCGCAAAATATACTTCCTCTACGGTTTACAGTGTATAGGTCATCTGACAATTTCTCCTGAACGTTCTTGTAGGCGCTCTTGCCAATGTGTAGGAGGAAGGACAATTAAAGTTTTATATTGATGAATCTACTATAGGTGTTTTAGTTTTTATGAATTAAAATATTTTTTAAACGCTTATTGCTGCATTGCGATTGATTGCCATCAATTATCAATCTATATATATTTTACAAAATTTTTCTTCTAATCATCACAAGAAAATTTTGATCTTTTTTTAATTACATGGAAAATTTTATGAGATAAAAAAAATAAATGTTGAAACAAATTTTTTTTTTAAAAAGCACAAGAAATCTCAAAACTTTCACGGTTATATTATTATTACGCAAATAAGTGATAAATTCATCCGAATTTAAAATAAAATTCATTAGAAGGACATATTAGAATGCCACATAGAAAAAGACTGTAAGGTTAGATTACAATAAATATCATGAATTAAAATAAAGTTATCTTTATTTTTAAAATTATTTATTCTTTATTTAAATTTGACTTCTATATGTAATATTAATTATAGTTTAAGTGACTTTAATTAGTGTAATTAAAATTATTTTACAATTTATAAACTTCTTAAACCAGTTTCGAAAAGAATTTTTTTGCTCATTGTCTCTCATTCTATAGCCATTCATATTATTTTGTTTTTTGTCAACATTTTTACAAATTCTAATAAAGAAGATGTGTCAGAACTTCGCTTAGGTAAATAAACTAGATTTTATTTAAGTCTAATCTAAAACCCGAGTTTTCAAAATATAGAATTATTTTTGAAGATTCATAAATATTTTTAATTATGTAAAAGCAGGTCACTAACACTAGCGGTAAGTGGCCTGAGACCTAGTCAATCCTATTCAATACATTAAAATGGGTAATGACAATTTTATGGGTTAACAATATCCAGAAATGTGATTGTTTATAGGACGGCTTTCAGTATTATAAACTCACATTTACTAGCATGTGTTGTATTTAGAAATTCGTAAAATAAGTGCAAGAAATTATGTCACTAATACTAACTGTAGGTCACTAATACTAGCTTCCCCTATTCAATACAGTAAAATGGGTAATACCGCTCTGATGGGTTGACAATAATCAGAAAGGTGATTGTTTATAGAGGTTGCTGTCAGTATTATAACCTCACATTTATGTGCTGCATTTAGAAATTATTATCAGACAACATGATTATAAATACAAGAAATTCTAGCACTAATACTATACTACTAGCACTAATACTTGTCAATTCTATTTAATACATTAAAATGGTTAATGCCCCACTGATGAGTTAACAATTAAAAGCATGATAATTGTTTATAGAGTGGTCTTTCGGTATTATTACCTCACATTTATGTGCTGTATTTAGAAATTCGTAAAATTCTTATCAGACATGATTATAAATGCAAGAAATTCTGCCACTAAGACTAACTGTAAGTAACGTTATACGTCTATCCTATTCCATACATTAAAATGGGGTAACCTTTTTGATGGGTTAGCAACATCCAGAAAGGTGGTTGTTTATAGGGCAGGCTTTCAGTATTATTACCCCACATTTATACGTTATATTTAAAAATTCGTAAAATTCTTATCATACAACTTGATTATAAGTGCGAGAAATTCTGTGATTAATACTAGCTTTAAGTGGCCTGAGACCTAGACAATCCTATTCAATACATTAAAATGGGCAAGGCCACTTTGATGCGTTAACAATATCCAAATAGATGATTGTTTATAAGGCGGGCTTTCAGTATTGTGACCTCGCATTTATGTGCTGTATTTAGAAATTCTTAAAATTCATATCAGACAAATTGATTATAAGTGCAAAAAATTCTGTCTCTAATACTAGCTATCAGGTCACTTATACTAGCTGCAAGTGGCCTTAACCTTAGTTAATCCTATTCAATGCATTAAAATGAGTAAATACCATTCTTATATGTTAATAATATCCAGATAGGTGAGTGTTTATAAGAGGAACTTTCAGTATTATTACCTTACAATTATGTGTTGCATTTAGAAATTCGTAAAATTCTTATCAGACAACATGAAAGAAATTATGTCACTTATGCTAGCTAGCAATCACTAATAATAGCTGTAAGTCTTGAGACCTAGTCAATCCTATTCAATACATTACAATGGGTACTGCCACTCTGATGGGTAAATAATATCCAGAAAAGTGACTGTCTATAGGGTGGGCTTTCAGTATTATTACCTCATATTTATGTGCTGTATTTAGAAATTATCAGATAATTTGATTATAATCCCAAGAAATTCTGTCATTAATGCTAGATTTAAGTGGCCTTAGACGTCATTTCTATTCAATGCAATAAAACAGGTAGCGCCACTCTGATTAGTTAACAATATCCAGAAAGGTGATTGTTTATAGGGGAGGTAGGCTTTCAGTATTATTACCTTACATTTATGTGCTGATTTAGAAAATCTTAGTAGACAACTTGATTATAAGTGCAAGAAATTATGTCACTAATACTAGCTGTAAGTAACCTGATACCAAGCCAATCCTATTCAATACATTAAAATGGGTAATGACACTTTGATGGGTTAACAGTGTCCAGAAAGGGGATTGTTTTTAGGTTGGGCTTTCAGCATTATTACCTGACATTTATGTATTGTATTTAGAAGTTCGTAAAATTCTTATCAGACAATTTGATTATAAGTGGAAGAAATTTTGTGGGGGACCTGAATGGCCGAGTGTCTAGCGCTCTGGCTCTCGGTGCCACAGGTTTCGGGTTCGAATCCCGGCGGTGCGATAGATGTTTGTAGTGGTTCGGAATCCACTTTAAGCCGTAGGTCCCGGTCTCCTATGACTGTAAGAACGTCACGGAGCAAAAGTCAGGCTTCTACCTACGGGTGCTCCATCACAACAGAAGCTGCTTCCTTCCCCTTCAATCATGAGTACGTACGGGCTCGTGGGCTTGGCCAGCCAAGTGGGATGAGAAACAACAACAACAAGAAATTTTGTCATTAATACTTGCTGGCAGACCACTAATACTAGCTGTAAGTGACCTTAGACCTAATTAATACTATTCAATACATTAAAATGGTATTATTTACACTGATGGGCTAACAATTAAGGATGATTGTTTATAGGGGACTTTCAATATTATTATTTCCCATTTATGTTCTCTATTTAGAAATTCTTATCAGACAACTTGATTATAAGTCCAAGAAATTCTCAGTTTTCTCTGAATTTTCTAAGTTTTGAAACAAAAGTTACAGTGCACTCCACTAGCAGGAATCGAAGCCTCGTTATCTTGCTTTCTATTTAATGCAAAAAAAAAAAAAAAAAAAGAAAAAAACAATATTAATAATAAATATTTTATAAACTTGCTTAAAAGTTTAATTAAATAAAAATATAACTTAATCACAAGTTCATAGCAACCCACCGTAAAATTAATTGAATGCGGTGGAAGTTTAAATTTTCGCATAAGAAAATTTATCGCCACAAACTTTTCATGGGCAACATTTTAATAGGCTTCCAATTCCCTTTGCGTGTAATAATATTAGGGAACTGGTTTACAAACCCACGTTTCAAGAGAAATTTAATTAAACTAAATGACGATGAGACAACAACTTATAATATATTTCTAGTCTGGTGTGTTACAAAATTAATGTTATATTAAACTCGCATTTTCTACTCGGTTTGTCATTTATTATTTTAATAATAAATTAATATATTATGCGAGTCCTGAAATTAAATTCAGTATGCTTTCTATTATTTATCATTTTGTAAACTTTAATAAGATAATATTTAATCAGTTCAGTGTAAGAGAGATGATATTGATGATATATTGATTTTTACTAATTTTGTTAAATTAAAATTGCATTGGTTATCCAAGCATAAAACATAAAATATTTTTTCATGAGTTGCATGTATAAAACCTTTCCAATGAAATATATATTTATAAAAACTAAAAAATATTTTTTTTAGACTTTTTATCGTGTAATAATTATTTTATGATTTCTTATATATTTCTTCTTCTGATAAAAACAGTGCATATTCAATAAAAATGTATAATATAACAGTAATTATAATTAAGCGCGGTTGCAGATTTATATACTAATGAAATTTATAAAACAAATCATAGTGATTTTTATAATTTTTTTTAAATCTACAACATTAATGGAAAATAGTAATTCTGTTGGATTCATAATTATTTAACTTATAATAATTTTTTTAAATATTTTTTTTTCCTTTAATGATTTTTTTCCTTAATTTTTAAACTACTGTAGAATATTTTTTTAATATTTAGTTTATTAAGTTTACTATTTTGTAATTTTTTTCATTAAATTTTGAAGTATAGTTCTTAAATCATTTAAATCGTTTCGAATTAAAAAATTCAACCTTTTTATTGTATGCTGGTTTTTTTTCATATTTATATATTGGTTAAATATACAGTGAATAAACCAAAACAGTTTCTAATAAAATTCGAATTGTTTTTACTTTTTAAATCACTATAATTTTAAAAAAAAAGTTATTTTTTTATCTGAATTGTGTAATTTAAATAAATAAAACATATGCTTATATATAATTAGCATTCACTTTATGTTTTGGAATTTATGTTTATAGGGATTTAAGATTCCCTTACTTTGCTTTTATAAATTGAAATTATTGAATAACGAAAGGACTAACGAATAAATGACGTACCGAAATGAATAGAGTAAATTTAATTGCATAGAGTAAACAGAGTAAATTTATTATTAAAGATGTCTTTCTTTGAATATCCTAACATATGGCAGCTCTATTATGACAAATTTAAAAGTTAAATCGTTTCGAATCTTTAAATCAATTGAATTTTTGAATTCATACTAAATGATTAAAACTTTAATGGGTAATTCAAAAAATAAAAGAACGACAATCTAGTTATAGAAAGAACATGTGAAGCAGAACATGAAAAAATAATTGTGAATTATAGATATTTACAGATATCGTTTAAAAAAAAGTTACTTCATATATTGGAGATATATCATATATTCAAGTTCATATTTTGGAGAATTTCAGGAACGAAAGTTTTTATTAGTGAATTACCATCCATTAATTGTTACAGTAAAGCTTTTTTTTCCTAATGTAGCTGGCTAACAGACTGTGATCTTCGCCATAAGGGCTGCACTGACGTTACTCACTTTGCATTACCCAGGGGGTGAGTGTAACTTGATGGTAAGCCACGGATGCGGAGTAACAATGCCCCCGCAGCGCTCTAAGATCCTATTAGGACCTGGACCTACGGTGTAAAGTGGATTCCGAACCACTACAAACACCCATGGCAACTCCGGGATTTGAACCCGATACCTGTGGTACCGAACGCCAGAGCGCTAGCCATTCGGCCATCAGGCCCCTGTTACAGTAAAACTAATTCTAAAAAGAGAGGATAATGGCGATTTTAACTAAAATTTAATACACGATTTTGTAAAGATGTATTTTACAAAATAATCGATACAATCCAAACGTGAAAGCACATGAAACTTCAGATAAGGAGAATTCAAAATTAAGTGTAAAATGTATTAAAACGTATGCATATACGTATGAAGTTGGCTTTTTGATGCTACTATTTCTTTAAATGACAGTGCAGACACTTTTTAACTCTAGGAAATTTTCCAAAAATTGCTAAGGACATTTTCTGTACCTTCTTCAAGCGCTATTCGATAATAATATAAACTGCAAGATTATCATTTGGGTAAAAGTCGTATTCTTTTGTTTCGTTTTAAGATTTGAAGGTTAACTTACATCACAAAAACATTGTTATATGAGCATAAGTAGCAAATGCCGCAATATATTTTGTGTAAGTCATCACCATAGTGAAGTAGGAAAACGCAATGATTGTTAGAAAAATGAAATTATTTTGGATGAAATAAGCGCATGAAATTACTTTTAGGGCAGTTTTTTCCAATAAAGCATATTGGCTAGAGATCATTTCTCATTCCAATGACAGGCATATAGCAAATTCAGGTACACCACTTTTGAAGGTTTACTATACTGAACCTACAATTTTTCAACACGTTGACATATGCTGTAACACGTATTAACACATTTCCAACATTATGTTATGAGCATCCCCAAACGAGAAATCTTAAGAAGTTTTCCTTTTTTATCTGTATTACAAGCCCAACGAAGTTACCTTTCAACCTATGAAGTGAGCAGGTTGGGAAGCAAATTGTAACTTGGTGCGTTTGGGTTGAGATACTTGAGGCACAGGTTAGTTCACACATGCACAAACACTACCCACATACAATTAGAGACAGACAATATTTAACACATTTAAGACAGATAATTTTCGATTTGGGGTAGGACTCCACTTCTAAACCGAAATCGAGAAATTCTGCTACGCGCAGGATACATGAAATATACTTCCTCTCCGAGTGAGAGTCTGTAGGTCAACTAATGTGGCGGGATGATCTAAATATATTTCCTTTCGGGAAGAGAAACTATAAACTAAATTTTTCTCAGTAGAAGCGCAGATTGCATTGTACTTCCTCAGATGAGTGTCTCAAGGCCGTCTGACCATTTCTCTTGAATGACACAGGAGTTCTCTTGCCAGTGTTAAGGAGGAAGCACGGTTGCACCTATAGATTTATTATGACAATTCCTGCAGAGACACTAAATCCTTGGGTTTAGATCATTTATTAGATTTTGAATGAAACTCCCTTACTTCAGAAGACAAATTTATGATCATCCGGCCCTTTATGTTTGGTAGATCGTTCTATTGAGTAAGACAACTAAATATTCTATATTTGTGAATTTATTGTTAGTTACCGGTAAATTTAAATCCATAGTAAATTTAACGCCTAATATTTGTTAACGTTAAAAAAGGAATGCGGAAAGGAATTAAAAAATACATAGTTTAATTTACCTGACTGGTTCGATGTTAACGGGGTGCTCTCAGTTAAAATGCAGGTATGTTTACCTTCAAATCTGTTGGCGCAGTCCGTTTTAGTCACTTTTCAGAAATAAGATGACTCAATGGCGATTGTGAAAACGTTTATAAAGCGTTTGTATCCATAGTCTGTTGTATGGTGAAAGTTTTCTGGGTTTTTTTCCTCACGACGCGCAAATTCCGGGAAGTTATCCATAAAAAAGCCCTCCCGGAAAGCAATGTCTTCTCTGCATCTCCTGCGGCTTTACGGCCAATTGGCTAGTGCTCTGGCCGTTGGTACCACTGGCTTCCGGTTCGAATCCTGGCTGTGGCATGGATGCTTGTGAGTGGTTCGGAATCCATGTTAAACTGTAGGTCCCGGTCTAATCAGCCCAATGGGTGCACAAAATTAATATAGAGTGGCAAACCAAACCAAATCTCTTCATCGCCCATCGATGGGCTATTTGGGACATACATAGAAGGACATATATAAAAATATATTTTTGGGACATATATAAAAAAAGCTATTTGGGACATATATAAAAAAAAATAATAATAAAGTCAATTCCTACTTTTTTTTCACTCTATTGCAGAAAGCCCTTTATAAATAATTTCCATTCATTTTTTTAAGTTTATCTGGCGCCATCTATTGTTAGATATATGCAACTTAAATTTAAAAAAATTTAAAATTAATTAATTTCATTTAATTACTGAATTAATATGTGAAAAAACTGTATTAACATCAAGTGTCATCCGCTACAAGTTAAAAAAAATGTATTTGAACTTGAATGGATGAATAAAAAGTATTTTATGAACGATTGAAAATTTGAACAAGATATATATAGGGAGAGTGTGAGCTAATAGAAATAATTAAAAAAGCTTAATTTTTAAAGTAATTCGTTATTGTAAAACCTAACCTATAATTTACATTTGCTATCGTACGAGGGTCCCTTTTTGTAGATGCAACAACTGTAAAATTTTATTCGGAGGGGAGAACAAGTAATCAGACTAAAACGCTAGTAAATCCGGTTATGGAAAGGAATCAAATTAAAGAAAAAGAGGAATCTTTCGATAGTCTTTGAGAAGTCGGGGATTATCTTGCAGTTCACGAAATTTGTTGGTAGCACTCTTCACATAACTCTCTCTATCTTCAAGGATGAAGGAGAAGTTCGTTAATATTTTAATTATTCAAATTGTGGTTCAGGATTTTCTTGGAAATGGGAGGCGAATTTGAAAGAGAGTGTGTGACCGAAATAAGTCCGAAAATCGCTCCTTTCAAAAGAATCATTTCTTAAATGTAGTACTTTCTCCACTCAGAGTTAAAACTAAGTTAAGCTGTTTCCACAAGATTATTAAAGAGACTTTTCTATTCAAGTGTCATTCAAATTTAAATACATTTTAATAATTTTCATTGGCGGCAGAAACATTTGACAGCGAATTATAAATACGTACATTTGTTTTTGTTAATTTATAAATTTTTATTTATGTATATTTTAGTAAAAATAATATTTTTGAAATTAATATTTTATTAAAATGTTATCAGTATTTATTATTTATATAAAATGTATTTAATTAAATGTTTCCACTCTTTTATTATTGAACATTAATACTTGAAAATATTTTAATTATGATTATCACATGATGCGATTAAATATTTATTATTAAATCTTAAATTTCGGGCACGAGTCTCGGAGATGCTATGGATGTTTTTAGTGATTCAGGATCCATTTTAAGCCGTAGGTCCCGGGTTCACATGACTGTAAGAGCGACACGGAGCCAAGTAAGACTTCTACTTACTGATGCTCCATCACAACAGAAGCTGCCTTCCCCTTTTTCTCCAACCATGAGAAGATTACTTAGGCGATGTCCGAGTGGTTAGCGCTCTGGCTGTACTACAGGTTTCGGGTTCGAGTCCCGGCGGTGCCATGGATGTTTGTAGCGGTTCGGAATACACTTTAAATGGTAGGTCCCGGTCTGTGTAACCTCACGTGTGCGCAAGATGACCGTAGGGCGATAAATCAAACCAGGCGATGTCCGTCCCGCACTGCAGGACTAAGAGTATTTTTTCTTTTTAAATTATTTTTGCTATCAGTGATATTTCGTACACATAATCGATTTTCAAATGAAACAATCCTTAAAAACAAAGCATAATATTCAAAATCACTTTTACAAATATTTTTCTTCTGTGACTATTTTGAATATTAATTTAGTAACTAATCAAACATAAAGATTTAAAAAAAAAACACCCCAGGTTTTCAAAAAAAAAATATTTCACTTTACTGAAGATATTCAAGGAAGACATCCTGCCAATGGCTCTATAGTGTTAGTTCTCAGTCACAGATACAGTCTTTATTTGTAGTATCTTCAAAGCAAGAAATAAAAAGAGATTTCTTATGGGAGAGTATTTCTATCAATTCGGTACTTGGGTAAATCCGAAGAAATATAACCGCGGGGGATAGAGCCTGGCGCTTAGAAATCCCGGCGGTTTTATCAGAAAATTGTACACAAGAGGATTCAAGGATGGCGACACCAACCACAAAACATGTCTTAACTCCCTTATCTTCTTTATTTTTTATCAGTGCCCAAATATATAGGACTTCTTCACTACGGATAATGCAGCTCCTTTATGAAAAACAGAGTTATGTTTCTATTTTTATGTGAATTGAATATATTGAGTGGATTTCTATTTATGGATTTGGTAATGTACTTGAACCACAATAAATCATACAGTCATATAATGTGTAGTGTAAAAGCAAATTATAGACACTTTTTACTGTCTTTTTTTAAAATAGAGTTCATTAGTAATAATTAAAATGCAATTTTAAAGTAACGAAAAATTAGTTGAAATTTATTAGATTTTTAATTAAACTTCTAAAAAATAATTTTTTTACGAAACATAAACCTTCATTGATACTAAATCATATTTTTGGCAATTTTGTATTAAATCTTTTGTAATTAAAACTGAAATGAAATTTCTTCTTTGGATAATAATAGTTTTTGTTTAATTTTTAATATAATTTGATTCAGTACCTGAAATTAACAGCATACGATTGGAAAAATAATATTTTTTATATGTCACTATCATTCTTCATTGACGCAACAGCCCCATGGTGGGTTGGTGGCTCGGAATTCGCTTTAAATTGTAGGTCCCGGTTTATTTAGGCTAAAGTGCACACAAGATGACCGTAGAGCGACAAATCTAACTAAACCAATCTGCGTTTATTTTAAATATTAATTTACTTAATGATCAAACACAAAGAATTTTTAAATCATTTATTTTGAAAAAACCTCAGGTTCCCAAAAAAATTACACTTTACAGAACATATTCATGGAAGACATCGTGCCAAACCACTATAGGGTAGTTCTCATTCACAGATACAGTCTTTATTTGTATCTTCAATGTAAGAAATAAAAAGGGACTTATCTTTACTAAATTCTTGCTTTGTTTTTAAGAGTATTTTTTTTTTTAAATTAATTTTGCTATCAGTGCCATGTCGTACACAATAAGTATCGATGAAACAATGCTTATATTCAAATTCGTTTTTACAAATATTTTTTTTATGTGCCTATTTTAAATATTAATTTAGTCAATGATCAAATACAAAAACATTTTTAAATCAATTATTTTGAAAAAGAAAACAGGTTAAAAAAAAAAAGTTTTCTTTCACTTTACAGAGCATATAGAAGGAAGACATCCTGCCAAAGGCGCTATGGGGTTAGTTCTCAGTCACAGATACAGTCTTTATTTGTGTCTTCAAAGCAAGAAATAAAAAGGGTTTTCTTATGGGAGAGTATTTCTATCAATTCGGTACTTGGGTAAATCCGAAGAAATATAACCGCGGGGGATAGAACCCGGCGTTTGGAAATCCCGACGGTTTTATCAGAAAATTGTACACAAGAGGATTCAAGGATGGCGACATCAACCACAAAACATGTCTTAACTCTCTTATCTTCTTTATTTTTTTTATCAGTGCCCAAATATAGAGGACTCCGTCGCTACGGACAATACTTTATGAAAAAAAGAGTTATGTTTCTATTTTTATATGAAAATATATTGAGTGGAATCCTATTTATGGATGCGGTAATGTACTTGAACCATAATAAATCATGCAGTTATACAATGTATAGTGTAAAAGCAAACTCGAAAATTATATTCAGCATTTGATATCCGAGTCATCTTTCATGTAAACAGCAATATTTTTAAAGTTTGTAGACACTTTTTTTTTCTCATAGAGTTCATTAGTAATAATTAAAATACAATTTTAAAGTAACGAAACATTAGTTGAAATTTATTAGATTTTTAATTAAACTTCTAAAAAAATAATTTTTTTAAGAAACATAAATCTTCATTTATACTAAATCATATTTTTGGCAATTTTTGTATTAAATCTTTTTTGTAATTAAAACTGAAATGAAATTTCTTCTTTGGATAATAATACTTTTTGTTTAATCTTTAATGTAATTTAATTCAGTACCTGAAATTAACAGCATAAAAATATGAAAATAATAGATTTATATGTTACTATCATTCTCCATTGGCGCAACAGCCACGATGGGTTGGTGGTTTGGAATTCACGTTAAAATGTATGTCCCGGTTTATTTAGTCTAAAGTGTGCACAAGATTACCGTAGAGCGACAAATCAAATCAATCAAATCAAGCCAAACCAAACCAATCTGCTTTTTTTATTCAAAATATTAATTTACTTAATGATCAAACACAAAGAATTTAAATAAATTATTTTTGAAAAAAAGAAAAAAAAAAACCTCAGGTTTCCAAAAAAAGTACACTTTACAAGAACATTTCATGGAAGACATCGTGCCAAAAGCGCCATAGGGTAGTTCTCAGTCACAGATACAGTCCTTATTTGTATCTTCAATGTAAGAAATAAAAAGGACTTATCTTTACTAAATTCTTGCTTTGTTTTAAGAGTATTTTTTTTCTAAATTAATTTTACTATCAGTGGCATGTCGTACACCCAATAAGTATCGATGAAACAATGCTTATATTCAAATTCATTTTTACAAAATATTTTTTTTTATGTGCCTATTTAAATATTAGCAAGGTAGTCAATGATCCAATACAAAAACATTTTAAATCAATTATTTTTGAAAAACAAAAACAGCTTTAAAAAAAAAAGTTTTCTTTTCACTTTATAGAGCATATAGAAAGGAAGACATCGCGCCAAAAGCTATAGGGTTAATTTCTCAGTTACAGATACAGTCTTTTATTTGTTTCTTCAAAGCAAGAAATAAAAAGGGATTTCTTATGGGAGGTATTTCTATCAATTCGGTACTTAGGTAAATCGAAGAAATATAACCGCGGGGGATAGAGCCCAGCGCTTGGAAATCCCGGCGGTTTTATCAGAAAATTGTACACAAGAGGATCTCAAGGAGGGCGACATCAACCACAAAACATGTCTTAACTCCTTATCTTCTTTATGTTTTTATCACTGCTCCAAATATAGAGGGAGACCTCGACTCTGCTACGTGCATAATGCTTTATGAAAAAAGAGTTATGTTTCTATTTTTCATACGAATTGAATACAGTGAGTGGAATGCCATTTATGGATAATACGGTAATGTACTGGGACCATACACAACTCATGCAGTTATATATATGTATAGTGTAAAGCAAACTTCGAAAATTATTTTACGCATACTGATAATGATATATGTAGTCTATTAACAAGAAATTTTTGATATTAGGTTTATCTTTCCATATGTAAGCAGCTACTCTCGTAGACACTTACTTTTTTTATATAGGTTTCCTCACGATTCATGAACATACAATTTAGAGCAACGAAACTTTAGTTGAAATTTATTAGATTTTTAAT